>BGPR01013484.1:0-41659 GCA_013235015.1 Araneus ventricosus
ATTTTATCTATCTAGCTGTTTAAGTTCTGAAATTATCGTGTTGATATGAACCCTAACATACAAATTTTCCTTGGACGGACTTTATCCAAAAATTGATTGAAATATACTAATTTTGTATTAAGTCCATATAAAAGATTCCTTCTTTCTAACTCTAACCGTTGTTGAGTTATTGTGTTCACAAACATAATTCCAAAATTGTGTTTTTCAGACTCGGGGAGGTCTAAAAACTGGAGATTCGTCAAAATCTCGTGTTGAAATTTACGATCAACGATTATAATTCTTTCTCTTTGTATACTTCGTTTACTAGAATGTAAAAACTATCAAACTTTTTTTTCCTATCAATTTTACGAAAATGCGCTGGCTACGAAGTAAAATATTATTGAATTTGTTTTTCTACAGACAATTTTTTGCAAAATTCGCAAAATCAAAGAATAAGGAGAAAAATTTAACACCTATTCGAAATTAATCAGGTGCCTTTTCACAATTTATAAATGTCTTGGACGTTATCGGTGTGATATTCAAAAACATTTTTGGGCCTTTTCATACCAAATATAAAGGAAATTTAACTAACATAAAACTGACACTTTACTGTTTTTCTTAAAAAATAAAATTATAGATCTAATTCAAATATATCATACAGCTTGGAAAATAAATAAGAGTCTCATTATTATCCATTAAAGTTCAGAATGAAAATAAAAACCTGTATATAAATCAGAATTTTATTTAAAAAAAATTATACTTTACAAATCACAGCACACACACAAGATATTGTGATAAAACACACTGTCTAGAATGTGACGGTGGAGTTTGGAAATAATTCAATGCCTGAGACTACTATTATTATTAAAAGTACTGTCTTCAAACTCGTTAATAACGTGTCGGGATGCATCATAGGTTTGTAACACATATTAGTGGATTCTTGTCTCATAGCATTTATTAAAATTCAGCTCGCAATTGGCATAAGAGCTACCAAAAGCAATGCAATTCAGGCATTTAGATTTGATCACTTAATGAAGAATGCATATCAGCAAAACTATAACGCTCATGGAACTAGTGCATAAATACAGTATCATTGAAGTAAGCATTGACACTTTCTTAGAAATGGTTTTGTGTTCTTACATTTTAAAAAAGAAATAAACATTTTCACTGACTATTGAAATAAACTTAAACTGCAGATGTTATCAGACTCTTAATAAGATAACTAAAAGTCTGTTAAGATCACTCAAACGTTAAATTTAGTTGATATTATTCTTTACGTTTCCATGTAAACCAAAATTTTCTCTAACAAAAATACAATATTTTAAAACATAAAAAATAAAATTTTCATCCCTTTTCTTTAACATTTGTTTCAATGTTTGCTCAAAGTGAGCAAAAAATAAATTGAATAATAGTTATTTGAAAAAATAATTGTTTTTTTTCGGAATTTATTTCATTTTGATGAATTTAAAAGAAATTCTAAGTTGTGTAATATAGAAAACTCATTTAGAAAAAAAACTGTTATAGTTTTAAAAAATCACACCTAAACCTTAAAGTTATTTTTTTCAATTCAATGTTATATAACGAAATAAACAACCCCCTCTTTTCTTATCACCCCCTTCTTCTCAAATTTTTCTATGCTTGAATGTGGTATTGAAAGAGATTGGACCACAAAATCTATTTTACTTAACAATTCGATTAAAACATTGATGCATTGAAATAAAATCTTATATAACATAAGTGTATTACAGGGAAAACACTTGAAACATAATACAATTTCAATCCAGGTTGACAAATATTAAACCGAACTTAAACAGAATCCAAATTCGGACACACACAACTAGAAAAAAAAAATCCAAAACTGACCTACTCTCTGAAAAAAGCCCTCAATGCAGATAGCGTTAAAATGCCCCAAGCCAAAGGGGGTGTGGGGTCTTAGATCCTGTGGTATCTCTAATTTGCAGTAAGTACATTCTTATCAGCACTCATTGTGTCGACCGCTACACTACCCAGCTAATCAATCAAAATGTCAAACCAAGGAAGAGGGAAGAAATTCGGAAAAATACGTTTATCGCACTTTAGAGACAGTTCATAAGAGACGTAAATATCCGGGCTGACCGCTTTCGGCGTGTCTCTGACCACACGTTGAAATGCGTGTTTCCCGCTTATGAGGTAGTCCAAGCTCGACGTAGAAATACGTGTGAAACGCTCAGAGGGTTAAGCAATTCTCATCCGAAATTCAATAGATCATCATCCATCCCCTATCGCATCTACCACATTTGAAAATACTACTATCGAGCTTCACTTACCAGACAGCACTCCCATTACCATCTCAAGCATCTGTAGACCGCCGCATGGCTCCATCTCGACTCTCGAACTTAACAACATTTTCAATTCGAACAGTAAATGCATCGCAGTTGGTGACTTCAAAGCCAAACATAGGGTTTGGAGCTCGGGCACTTGGAACTCTAATGGCACTATTATCCATGACTACATCTGCAATAACAACCTCATCCTTTTAGCTCCCTGTGAACCAACGCACTTTCCTAACCACTCTAATAACCCAAGCACTCTGGACTTTGGAATTCTCAAAAACTTCTCTTCTGGTGATGCGAATTCTATCAACGCTCTTAGCAGTCACCACAATCCAGTCTCCTTTGAAATTGATATTAATGTCAACCTCCCAGTCATAAGCAAGATTATTAAAACGAATAATTGGTCTAAATTTAAGCAAATTATGAGCACCTGTCTTCCAGGGAACCCCAACATCCAAAACATTAAAGATATTGACGAAGCCATTACGAAACTCAACAGTGCCATTCTCACAGCAATTAACCTGGCCTCCAGATCTAAACTCATTAATGGTAACTACAGAAAACTTCCGCCTAATATCGTTAAGAAGATCACCCTCCGCAATCAAATTAGAAAGAGATGGCAGCAAACATACGACCCAAGATATAAAAGAACTGCAAACCGCCTCACAAATCAAATCAGACGGGAAATCAGAGACTATGATCAAGAAAGTTGGAAGGAGTGGCTTATGAGTTTAAACCAAGGAGATAATTCAATCTACATTGCAGCCAGGAAGTTCTCTAGGAAGTACATCCAAATCCCACCCATACTTGACACTGATGGTATTGAATACACCCCCCCTGGGAAAGGCAAACGCCTTCAAATTCTCCTTGGAGAATTCATTCCAAACTAACCCTGAACCGTACGATGATGCTCACATAGATGAAGTCAATAGAGCAATCCGTAGATACATCGATAATCCTAAACCTAGTTCTAACATCAAGCTCACCTCGCCACAAGAAATCTTATCCCTTCTTAACAGAATCAATCCCAGGAAGGCTACTGGTCCAGATGGCATTCTTAACAAAGCATTAAAACAAATTCCCACCAATGTAATTACCTTCATCACTAAAATCTGTAACAAATGTCTTCTCTGCAACTTCTACCCCACTATTTGGAAAACAGCGCATGTCCTGATGTTCCCTAAACCTCGGCAAAATCGTAAACTTTCAGGGAACTATCGTCCCATCAGCCTCCTCAGCAACATTGGCAAAATCTTTGAAAAAAATATCCTCTCAAGATTAAAAGAATAATGTCATGATCTTAGCATCATTCCAAACGAACAGTACGGTTTTAGGGCAGGCCGTGGCTGCATTCATCAATTGCTTAGGGTAGCTAACACCTTCACACAGGGTTTTAACCACAAATTCTACACTGGAGGATTTTTCCTTGACGTCCGCAAAGCATTTGACCGAATGTGGCATAATAGTCTGATCTACAAGCTGATAAAGTTCAAAATTCCTAACTACCTCATACTCATCCTTATTAACTACCTTAGAAACAAGACCTTCCGGGTCAAGCTCAATCATACGCTCTCCGATATTGGAAGTATAAAAGCTGGAACTCCACAGGGAAGCATCCTTAGTCCACTACTGTATACAATATACACCTCTGATTTCCCCAAGACCAACCAAATCATGAATTGCTTCTTTGCGGATGATACTGCCATCTTAGCCCAAGGTAGCACCATAAATTATGTCATCCACACACTTCAGAAAGGCCTAAATAACATTGAGAAATGGTGCACGCTTTGGCGTGTTGCCATCAACACAGACAAAACCCATGCAGTCATGTTCCGTAAAGGTACATCCAGGAAAGAACTAAAAACTCTCTCGTTCTTTGATGAAGATCTCACTTGGGACAAAGAGGTCAATTACCTTGGGCTAATCTTAGACGACAAGCTCACCTTCAGAAGCCATCTTAAATACAACACAGAGAAGTTCTGGGCCAAAGTTCACCTGCTCACCCCACTTATTGGAAGAAGATCTCCACTTACACTAGAAAACAAGTTGCTACTTTTCAAACAAGTTCTGAGACCTATCCTCATGTATGCGGCGCAAATTTGGGGCCTCGCAGCATTTTCCAACCGTAAAAGAGCACAAATCCTCCAAAACAAAATCCTTAGAATCATAGTCAATGCTACCTGGTACGTTAGAAACAGCGTCATCCACAACGACCTAAAGATTCAAACTAAAGATGAATTTATTAAAGAACTCTCCAGGAACTTCTTCCAAAAACTTGTAAACCACACCAACCCTACTGTCCTGGATCAACTCAATTATACCCACAATAATGGTAAATATGCCTTTCCTTATGTCACTACGAAATGGTCCACCCCTCATAAGCCTCCATAGTTCGCACATGCTACCTTGCCCCGCTGCATCATACTCTTATTCTCCCACCGTTGCAATTGAATTCCATTTTCCAGCCCATTCCCCTCATTTGCCTGACAGGTTTTAACACGTACCCCATCTGATTTACCATTGGTGAAGTCTATGTTCCTCTAAATCTCTTAGCACTCATTCTGAGTAAAAGTGTCTTAGGCACTAAAACTCATAGCCATCCAATTCAAGTTACTTAAGTCGTAAAAATTTGAATCAAGTCAATGATGATTACGGGGTAAGATTTTTCCTGAATCGAAATCCTCGGTGTCTTGTTGATATCGCAAACAACACGGCATATAATCTGAGACTTGTTTGATGACTTAATAATTTTTCGATACATGTTTGGTACATCGTATGTAGTAGTGGTCCAAGTAATAAGACTATTTTATTTTATATTCGCATCAATGTAATATGAAATTCGAAACAGGTCGAGATGTGTGTGGGAAGTACTGCACAACGATCGAAAGATAAGTTCCCTGAGAGTTCTAGAATTTTAAGTGGGTATAAGAGAATCGAAAATTTGCAGATTTGATATTAAAAGATACGCTCAACGATGGCAATAAAATTAAATTTTAGTAATGAATACTTATGTTGATTAAACCTTTGATCTAAATTCAGAAATGAAACGGAATGCTGATAAACATATTTATTTCGCAAAACAATATTATATTACACTGATGTCACTTTATACTGAATTTATGTTTAATATTTACTTAACTGTGATAATCTGACGTGTTATTTTGCATCAGTATGTAATACTTTCTTTTGCTGTTTAACCATTTCAGATTCTTTTTGCTTTCTTTCAAATTTTCTTTTCCTTTTAGTTACATCACAAACAATACCTTTATCCGTGAAGTTTCCGATTAGTAAAAAAACCCGGACATTTAAAAAATTGCACTTGCCCATCGTTGCAGGTTCTCATCCTCTGGGCTGTTATATATATAACATGATCTCGTTCATAGGGAATATTATAATACAAACTATATGCCTGTGTCCGGAATCTGAGGATTTTCACATTTTATATCTCCAGAATGATTCAACGACTGTTTTAACTTCGGACATGTTTAGAATTGACATTAACTCACATTTTCCACTGAGGATTCGATCCTGAAGTAATTAGGTGACGTCTGAAACTGACATTGACACAAAAGTTTTGTCCCATCCGCGCTACAGAATACTGATAACAATATGAAACTTCAGAAATGTAGTAGTTTAATATGCATAGTATTTACAGGAATTTTCGTAAACTCAGTACAAATATTTAGAAGATATAGGTTTTCTTAAAAATATCAAATTTTCCACCTGTTGCTTATATCTACAGTTTTACTTTTATATTATACAGAAACATACAGAAAGGATACAAAATATCTAAGAGAAGCATTTTAAAAATTTGGAAAAGAATTTTGAATATTACAGGAATTGGGAGCACTTTAGTAAATAATGTTTTACATTACGCATGCGAAACATAGTATTTTTCTTCGTCAAATTTAAAGCCAGATATATAGGGCGATTATGTAAAAAATCCAGTTTAATATCATTAGTATTTAGAATGATATCGGCATTATAACTAGCAGGATTTTTTAGCCCTGTCGAAGAGCTAAAAGATGAGGTGTTAAACAAATTGATATTTTTAAACTTTAATCTTTAAATAGTTATATTGAATTGTATAGTTAATAGAATTCTTTGAATACCCGTGCAAAACATCTGATATCTGTACGGATATAAAAAAATATATATGTAAAAAATTTATAATATTTTTAGAAGAGAAATTGATTAGATAAAATATCAAACCGCCATGAAATGAAATATATTTTTTAAATACGTTTGGAGCGTAGAAATGTAATGTGGTTTATAATCATGTAAAGAATATAATTAATAATAATTAAAGCTTTTGTATTTAAGGTGTGTAATTAGCTGGAATTTAAGATATGAACGTAAATGGATAAGTCTTGATCTGCTATTCCGGAAATTCTAAAACTATACAATCTTAACTATATCTATTCAGAGATATATGTTTAAAATATCTTATGTGTACAACCCTACATCTTTTGGCTTAACTTCGACAAGAGCTCAAATTTGCTCGTTTAAGGCGATATCTTCTGAATACTAATGATATTTACATTGTGTTTTTGCTTATAAAATTGCCCTATATGTCAATTTAAAGAGGAAAGAAAAATTATTAATCTATGATTCTTCGCGTACGCAAAAAACATTATTTATAAAAGTGCCTATAATTCTTTACATTCAAAATTCTTTTCCAAATTTTACAAAATTCTTTTCTCTGAGATATTGTCATCTTTTCTGTAAGTTTCGTATAATATAACAAAAAAACTCTGATGTTGTAAGCCAAAATAGTGGAAAAATTTGTGATTTTTAAAGAAAAACTATATATCCTTCCAAATATTTGTGTTGAGTTATAGAAAATTCCTCTAAACATTATGCTCATTATATATTACCATTTCTGATAATTCTTTCATCGGTATTCTGTAGCATGGTGGAATTCGAAAACATTTTGTCTTCATCAGCAGGCAAGTTCCCTGAATTCTCAGAACCTGGAATCTTCAATGAAAATGTGACTTATTGTCCATTCTTTTATGTCCGATGTTTAGAATGCAGCAGCTTTGGCCATGAAAATAGAACGTGATATGTATAGCGCAAAGATCTTTCCGTCAGTGAAGATTGAAGATTCATATTTTGTAATATTCTTAAGTTACGCTGAAAAAGTGGTTTAGTGAGTTCAATTCCGCTGATTTAACTTTTCATGTTTAGATATTTGTTATCAAACCTTAGGTAGTGCCTCTACAGCATGATTTGAACGAAATTTTCGAACACTTCATACTTCCTTTTGAATAACGTATGAGAAATTTTGTTTTTTAATCCTGATCAGTAACATCTATTGACAGCTAAGAATATGCAACCTATTTTCTAATCACACTGCTCACGCGCTGATTGTTTTCTCAAATATTGTTGCTAATGACTTTTCCGATTGAGGTAGTTGTTCTGATACGTAACGGAATGCAGAGTTATAAAAAGAAAAGTAATAGGGTAGAAAATTATTGAAACATGGCAGACATATTCTTCTACTTTCCATATAGCAGAGCAATCGTGTGTTATTCAGTACAAGTAGCGTCTGGTGGGGAGACATGAAACCAAGCAGTAAAAAAGATGGCTTATTCAAATGATATTTTAATTGTAAATGAAATGCGTGATGAATACGAAGCTCCAGTATTTGAGGAATGTGAACAATGAGAATGGTATTAGATTTCGTGCTCTTTTAAAAATGTTATAAAACCATTTTTAAATTTCTTTAAAGTATACAGCCCAACTATGCAATTTTGGTATGTTAGCCCGATGTCCTCAAGTCTTAAAATACTTTCATGTCTGATATTTTGATGTTAAAGTACTTTTGATAGAATATTACTAATTCTTTTGTCTGAAATGTTTTTTAATTAAAATAAGAATGTCAAGTGAACCTGGTGATTTTAAAAAACCTAAGGCAGCTAATTTCTTAATAAAATATTATATAATTCTTTAAAAACAAGTAAGAAACAATCATAACAAAATTGAAAAAGCAGAATTGTAAAGTTCCGCTGGGTTTCGAAATACTATAAAGAGATATTTAGATAGTTTTCATTTTTCTGGTTTTCAGTCATGATACAAGATCAAATTTGTTGTTGAATTAAAGCAATATTAGTCCAGCCTACCCTATAATGAAAGAAATACATAGTTGACTAAAAGAGATTAACTACATATTTAAATAAAAACATTTTTTTATATAAAATATCTGAATTTCTATTATTTAAGTCAATGAATCGTTAAAAGGATTCCCAGGAATCGATGCGTCTTCTGTATGGAGGGAAGAGGATCATTAACCAATTCCGCGCATTCCTGTTTGCTCTTTCGACAGGGTCCGTGCCGGACCAAGCTATCTGGGAAAGTACGACTTGACAAGAAGATGCCTGAGAGGGTGCTGAGTCCACCGTGCCGAACGAAACCTGATGGGAATGCAAGACCCTTGATGAGCAGATGGAATGTCTCATCAGCTGCTGCCAACTCGACACGATCAAGTGCAAGCGAATACTCGACTTGGAGGTTCTTCCGACGTGCGTAAGTGCTAATTCTTATGAAAAGCCCGTGTCAGACTCTATGCCGATGTCAACAGATCAGAGTCATCCGGCACCTGGGGCAAGCTGCGAAACTCTAGTGTTCATGGCCACGGAGTACAGTAACCCTGACGCTGGAAGATGGAAATACTTGTCATCGAAGGACAGATCCGGTCAGAACCTGAGAAATCATCAACAAGTAAGGACATTACATGTTTTGGTATCTGCTTTAGATAATTGTAATGCTAAGACTGTGAAAAAGTAGTAATATTGCTTGAGGAAGCTGAGCGTAAAAAGAAATATTTCTAGTAGTAGTAGCACATAATAACTTCTGTAGTAATAGTAGGTTACAACCACATATAATGTTATGAGTAATAATAGCAATGCTCGCAAAAGAGCGACCCGAATGAGTCGAAATGTAGTAACAATTTCTAGAATTAGACTAGATAAAAGATGGGTTTATTTACCGCAAAAGAAACTCGTTCAAAAGGACTTAAATGCACGAGAACAAGCTAATATTTTTTGTTGCAAAATAAATACCAGATATTGAGCGACTACCAGTCGAGAAAGAAGGCCCCCACCCGTCGCAAAAATCAACCATTAACGAATATAACTCAGGAGTTAAGAACTAAATAACATTGCAAGGTAAATGGTTGAGCAAATGATATGTATCTACGAGAGGAGAAGAGAGGATATGAAGAGTCTCAGGGAAGATGATTTAGTATTAGGCATGGGAGACATTTAAGATAGGTAGAAGGTTTACTCTGACATTTGTAATCGAGCTCGCTATAGCTCTCTAGAAATTGGAAATATTAAAAGTAGGTCAGCTGAAGAACTAAGAACGAAAGTCTCTATGTGATATTTTATGGATTGACTTGAAAAACGGCTCAGTGAAAAATAAAATTTTTCGAACTCACCCATTTCAGTTCTAGAAAATAAAATTCAAATTACAGAAAACCTCTGGAGCCATACACAAATGCTGGATGTGCACATACAACTCATTCAGTGTAAATTGTGGTTTTCTTAGACAAGAATGTCTCAAATGTGGTGGAGTGATTCACAGGACGAATCAATGTCGATCACGACGCAGGAAAACCCCTGAAGTGTATAAGGATTGGGAGCAACTGGTCATATTGCCTCTGGAGGCTGCCCTTATTTCAGAATAGACCAACGAAAGGCCAAGTGTGTTTCAAGTCTCCCGAAAGTCGCAAAGAGGAATTTTAAAGGCTTTTATACGGAGACAGGAAAATATATCCTACTCAATGCAAACACAAAAAGTTAATACTCTGGCAGGTTTCAACTCAACGCGTCGAACGAATTTAGCCCCTAGACTGGTACGGAGATAGAGGCATGAAAAAGAATTTTTTAGGCTTCTTAGAAGGAGTAAAGTTTATGTACGATACTCTGAAAAGTATAAACCTAATTTAATTAAGACACTATCAGAACTCCCCGATGTTAGGAAAAACTGAAATATACGCAATCATTTAATAAAGCTTTAGCACAGTGTAGCAGAATTCAGTCAGTAATGTTCAATAAAAGTGCAAACCCCATAAAATAATTAATCAAAACCCTTACAATACTATATTCTTTTGGAATGCATAAGGTAAAGAAATCGCGGCAGATATCCGCAATTTTTTTGAAGAGCACTCTCCGATATTTTTCTTAATTCAGGAGACTAGTTGAGACGGAAATTAATTTCTCTATGACCCAACTTATGATCGTTACAGAACAGACAGACTCACAACGAAATAACGCTTCCTACCCAGGAGCGGAGGAACCGCATTTTAAATCTAAAAATCCTTACCCACACACACCATATTCCGCAGCTCGATTCACTTTGCTTGAACTTACCTCCACTACACTATTGCTTAAAACAAAAGCCTCACTGTTACCTCAATAGAGTACTCCCCTGGATACAGACCCAACCTCATATACATTAGACTTGAAACTCCAACCGAACTCAAACCCTGATCATTGCGATTTCAACGCCCAACACCAAGTGGGGGTCTCCAATAAACACAACAGAGGAAAAGAATTAGTTAGATTTCACTCCAAGTTCTGGTGGGAATCTTGCCCTACCATCCCAACAAGATCGTTTCAACTCAGCAACCATTTAGATCTTGCAGTAATAAAAGATTTCCATTCTCCCCTTCTCGAGTAGTTTCCCTTCCAGAACTTATTCCGACTACAACAGCAAATGTAAATTTCAACCTAAATTTACGACACTGCATAATAGGTGACAACGCATACGGACTGGACCAAATTCCAATACCTGAAAAAATCAAATTGATTATAGGCCCCTTAAAATAAACAGCAATATCGGATATTGAAAATCCATGATGGAAAAAGTTTCTAAAAATCTACAAACACTCAGATTCAGAACTAAAATGGTCAAAAAAATCAACTGCATTTTTACACGCGAATATTGAAGATTTAATATAAAAGCAGCAAAAAACGAAAACAAATCAGCAACACAAGGAACCAACTAATTAAAAACGGAATTGAACAGGATTGAGAAATTAATCAAAAGTTAGATAAGAACAGTAGATAAAAGATGTATCAGAGAACTTGGAAGACTTGAACACAGAAGATTGCATCACTTTGGAGAAAACAAAATAATGCGTAAGAAACCGAAAATCCCAGCTCTACTGGAGAAAATGGATTTAAATATTCAAGACTCTTATCAAGGCGCTATTGCCAAGTCTAGAGTAGAACAATTCTCATTAAATGGCCTATCTCACGAGAGATCGGAAATGAGTCAAAAAATCTACTGAAAACTTTCACCCTCCCACTCACCAATAACTTCAAATTCGAGAAATCCTCAAATGGCACAGCTCCTCTGAGGTAAAAAAGTCATTAAAATAAATATTAAAAAGCATGCGGCTTGACTGTATCACCAACAAAATGCTTAAAAATTTACCATGCACAATGATTTTCAATTTACAGAAATCATATCAACAATCTTTAAATTAACATTTTCCAAAAGGTGGATACTGACCACGTGGTAAATGCCAATTCCTGAAACCCGAAAGACCCCACGCTCAGCCAGAGAAAATTATCGGCCAATCTCGCTACTCAGCACATCAGTAAACTAACTGAAAACTTCATTTTAGATAAATTAAACTAATCTTGCCGAAAACAAAATCCTTTGCCCGGAACAATTTGGTTTTAGGAATCTAACTCAACTCATCAACTTCTTAGAGTAGTCGAGGTATATTTTGAGTGGCTTTGAGTGAGAGATGGGCAGGTGCGGTAATTCTTTTGGTTACAGAAAGCCTTTGATAGAGTCTGGATCCAAGGACTAATCCGCAAACTTTCAGATACAAAACCCCACCCCCATCTGCAGCTTCTAAATTTACCTCGAAGAGCGAAAATTGCCCAGTTAAAATTGGCAACATGGCCATTGAAGCCAAATATGAAGTAGCATTCCAAAGGAAAATACTTGTCCTCTACTCTCTTTATGTACGATCATTCAAAAACACATAAAAGCATTATTAGGTATGTACCGCAGACGATATCTGCCATTCTAGGCAACAAAATAAAAACCATAAATATACGGCAGCCGCTCTTTAAACCAACATCTAAGCGAAACTGGACGACTGGTTCCTCAATGGAAAATTGCCCTTTAACGTTACAAACAGAAGCAGTGTATTTCGCCATGAGGTAGAAGAAAATACAAACCAAGTTAAAATTAAAACCAAACGATCACCTGGTCTCAGCAAGCCAAACATCTTGCTAATACTAGGGACGAAAAAATTCAACCTGGAAAAATCATATTACAAATAATAAAAACTAGAATTTCAGCAGCCTCAGAAAACTTTTCACCCATATTAGCACGAATTCGGAAATGAATAGGAAATTATAAATTGCTTGTCACTACTGCGATCTAGATCGGATAATTACTTACGGATGCATCTGGGAGGGCCGCAGCCAACTCACACATCAGGAATCTGGAAATTTAGAATGAAATAATCCGCCTAATATGCCCAAGGCTGGATGGTATATGCGAAAGAAGATATAGAAATGCAATAAGCTAATCTCTTTAAAGGAATTTTCAAAAAAATCTCATCGAAATTCCTATCATAATCTTGATAACATTGATAATGGCTATTCAGCAATTGACATTATTCCCCTGATAACGAAAAGCAAAGACCCGGAAGATTCTTTTATAATTTATCACCATTAAATAAAAAAAAATGGAAAAAGCTATTTGCAACTGTTGCAGACACCCTCCCTCCCCATTCTTCCCAAAGCATTTCTAACCCTGAAAGCACGGTCCAAACAGCATGTCACCTTCTCTTTCAGAGCAAGTAAAGAAAAATTATCATCATCCAGAGATGAGTTCTCTCAGTCGCAGCAGCTACTCTTTACAGGCACCAGTTCCTGCAGTGCTCCAGTCAGCAACTTCATGATCCAGATAGATCCACCACACATCCTTTCTGTCAACAACAGCAAGGCAGACTATTCAACTCCCAGAACTGGAAAAGTATCAGTACATCACCAGTGTACCATTACGGGGATTAGGCCCCTTCATGGGCCGTAAGATAAAATCTATTTTTACTGTTTACTATTATTTAAGTCGTAAGAATTTGAAGCAAGTCACTGAATGATTACGGGTTGAGTTTTTCCTGAATCAATTCGAGTCTGTTGATATCGCTAAACAAAAAGGCATATAATCTGATTTGAGACTTATATTTTCGTACAGTTGTACATCGTATGTAGTAGTAGGTCCGAGTAATTAGGACCAATTTTTATTTGATATTCGCATCAATGTGAATATGAAATTGAAAAACGAGAGATGTGTAAGCGAAGTGCACAACGATCGAAAGATAATCTCGCGTATTGGAGTTCTAGAACTTTAAGTGGTAGTAAGAGAGTGCGAAAATTTGATATTTAGAGTAAAGTATACGCTCAACGCAATGAAGCACAAAAATTTAACATTAGTACGATATATCATGTTGATTAAACTTTTTATTCAATTCACAAAGAAATGAAAGCGGAATGCTGATAAACATATTTATTTCGCAAAACAGCATTATAATACAATTTGATGTACTTTTATACTGAATTATATCGTTTTAATATTTACTTCGAACTGTAGATAATCTGACGTGTTATTTGCATCAGTAGTGTAATATTTCTTTTGCATGTTAAACAATTTCAGATTCTTTTTTGCTTTCTTTCAAATCTTTTTCTTTCTCCTTTTGGTAGACTCAGCCAAACGTAATACCTTGAAGCTCGGAAGTTCCGATTAGTAAATAAAAAAACTACTTCAGACATTTAAAAAACGTACTTGCCCATCGATTGCAGTGCTCCCTAATCTCTCTGCGGCTGTTATATAGTAACATGATCTCAGTCTTAGGGAATAATTATATACACTTACACTATGCCCAAAAGGTCGGAAACTTGAGGACTACATTTTTGTATATCTCCAGAACGAGTCAACTGGACTGCCTTAAACTTTCGGACATGTTTAAATTGAGTATTAACTCACATTTTCTACTGAGGATTCATCCTGAGTAATTATGGGACGTCATGCAACTGGATGGCCACAAAAGTTTTTGTCCATCCCATCTCACAGAATACTGACATATAGAAATTTCAGAAATGTGATGTTTATAATATGCATATTTACAGGAATTTTCGTAAATCTACCAAATATTTTAAGAAGATATAGGTTTTCTTAGAAAAATATCAAGTACTCCCACTGTTATTTGCTTACATAGCGGAGTTTCTTTTTATTATACGAAACACAGAAAGTGATAATACATTCTAAGAGTAGCTAAACATTTTTTACCCATTTGAAAGAATTTTGAATATTACAGAATTGGAGAAATTTTATAAATAATGTTTTACTACGCATGGCGAAACATAGTGTAATTTTTCTTTCTAAATTTCAGACCAGATATATAGGGCGACTTATGTAAAATCCAGTTTTATCATTAGGTATTTAGAATGAATCGGCATTACAATCTCAGTTAAGGATTTTAGCCCTGTCGAAGAGGAGCTAAAAGATGAGGGTTGTAAAACAAAGTTTTTTTAAACTTTAATCTTTAAAGTTATATTGAATTTGTATAGATGTGTTAGAATCTTATGCTGAATACCTGTCAAAACATCTGATATTCGTAACGAATATAAAAAGAAAATATAATGTGAATTATTATAATATTTTTTTTAGAACAGAAATTGATTAATAAAACATAACCCATAAATGAAATATACTTTTAAATAGTCGTTTGAGCTAGAAATGTAATATGTAACTTGTTTATAATCAGTAAAGAATATAATTAAATTAATTAAAGTTTTGTTATTTAAGGTGTGCAATTAGCTGGAATTTAAGATAAGTGAACGTAATGGATGTCTTGATTCTGTATTCATAGAAATTCTAACCACACTATCAATTCAATATATCTGTCTGATATATGTTTAAAAATATCAATTGTGTACAACCCTACATCTTTATCTTCCTCGACAAGAGCTCAAATTCTGCTCGTTGTAAGGCCGATATCTTCTCTATCACTTAATGTATTGAGCTGTGTTTTTTATATATAAATTCCGTCTCATATATGTGGCTCTAAAGAATGGAAAAATGCACTATGATTCTGCTACGTGATAAAACATTATTTACTAAAAGTGCTCATAATTCCTTTAATATTCAAAATTCTTTTCCAAATTTTACAAAATTCTTCTCTGAGATATTGTCATCTTTCTGTAAGTTTCGTATAATATAACAAAAAAACTCTGCAGTTGTAAGCCAAAAATAGGCGGAAAATTTGTGATTTTTTAAAGAAAACCTATATATCTTTCCAAATATTTGTGTTTTTGAAAATTCCTTAAACATTATGCTCATTATACATTACTACTTCTGATAGTTTGATCTTTCATCTCATTCTGTGAGCGGTGACAGGAAACATTTTGTCTTCATCAGTTTGTAGCAAAGTTCCCTGAATTCCTCAGAAAGAATCTTCAATGAAAACTGTGACTATTGTCCATTCTTACATGTCCATGTTAAGGCAGCTAGTTAAAAAATCGGAGAAATTCTAAAAATGTGAAAATCTGAAGTGTCCGATACTTCTAAATATAGTGTATATCAGAGATTTCGCCGTGTATGTATAGCGCAAGATTCTTCCGTCAGTGAAGATATGAAGATTCTATATTTTGTATATTTTTTAAGTTAAAAGAATTCAAGTTAAAATGTGTTAGTGAGCGTCTGCTGATTTTAATCTTTTCATGTTTAATATTTGTTATCAAACCTTAGGGTATAAAAGCGCCTCTACAGTGATTTTGGAAGTGAATTTTTTAATTTTCGAACACTTCAGTACTTCTTTGAATAAAGTGTAGAAATTTTGCTTAATAGAATATCAGTAACATATCATTGTACGCTATGAATATGCAACTCATTTTCTAATCACACTGCTTCGTCGTTGATTGTTTCTCAACATATTGTTCTAATGACTTTTCCGATTGAGATGTAGTTTGTTCTGATACGTAACGGAATGCAGAGTATAAAAGAAAAATTGTAATAGGGTAGGTATTATTGAAACATGGCAGAATATTCTTCTACTTTCCATACAGGCATAAATCGTAGTGTGTCAATGCGCCGTGAGTGGGAGCATGAGTACAGCAGAAAAAGATGGCTTATTCAAGATATTTTAATTCGTAAATTGGAATGCTGATGAGAAGAATTCAAGCTACCATATTTGAGATCTGCATAATCTATCGAGAAATTGCTAGATTCAGCTGTCTTTAAAATGTTATGAAACCATTTTAAATTTTTAAAGATACAGCAGCCCAAACGCTAGTCAATTCTAAGTCGTTTTTTTAGTCTGGATGTCGCTCGTTCCTTTAAAAATACTTTCATGTCTGATATTTTTGATGTTAAAAGTACTTTTTGGATAGAAATTATAATACACCAAGATTCTTTTTATTATCTGAAATGTTTTAAAAATAAGAATGTCAAGTGAACCTGATTTTAAAACCTAAGGCGAAACTTTCTAATAAAATATTATATAATTCTTTAAAACAAGTAGAAAACAATCATAACAAAATTGGAAAAGCAGAATTGTAAAAACGTTCATGCTCTCGAAACGACTATAAAGATTATTACAGAGTTTTTCATCTTTCTGGTTTTTCAGAGTCATGATACAAGATCAAATTTGTTGTTGACATTAAAAGCAATTTAGTCCAGCCTACCCCATACATCGAAAGGAAATACATAGTTCTAAACGAAGATTAACCACTATTTTAAATAAAACATTTTTATATAAAATATCTGAATTTCTATTATTTAAGTCTAAGAATTTTAATTCAGTCAATGATGAATTATCTGAAATGTTTAATTAAAGTAAGACGTCAAGCTGACCTGGTGATTTTTAAAACCTAAGGCAGTTAACTTTCTTTAATAAAATATTACATAATTCTTTAAAACAACAATGAAACAATCATAAAAATTGGAAAAAGCAGAATTGTAAAACGTTCCGGTCTGGGCTCTCAAACATTATAAAGTAAGAATTTAAGATAGTTTTTCATCTTCTGGTTTTTCAGTCATGATACAAGAATCAAAATTTGTTTTGACATTAAAAGCATTAGGTCAGCCATTCTACTACATCGAAAGAAAACATAGTTACTTAAACGAAGATTAACCACTATTTTAAGCATTAAACTTTTTTTTATATAAAATATCTGAATTTCTATTATTTAAGTCAAGAATTTATTCAAGTAATTGAATCTGAAATGTTTTTAATAAAAAGAATGTCAAGTGAACCTGGTGATTTTTAAAATCTAAGGCAGTTAACTTTCTAATAAAATATTATATAATTCTTTAAAACAAATAAGAAACAATCTAAATAAAATTGAAAAGCAGAATTGTAAAACGTTCAGGCTGATGGGCTCTCGAAAACGACATAGTTAAGATATTTAGATAGTTTTTTCATCTTTCTGGTTTTTCAGAGTCATGATACAAGTTCAATTTGTTGTTGATGCATTAAAAGCTATAGTCCAGCCTAACATACATCGAAAATACATAGTTAAGCTAAACGAAGATTAACACTATTTTAAATAAAAATGATTTTTTATAAAATATCTGAATTTCTATTATTTAAGTCGTAAGAATTTATCAAGGGAATATATTGCAGGGGTCAGATTTTTCCTGAATCGAAATCTCGTCTGTCTTGTTGATATCGCAAATAACACGGTATTATAACTGAGACTTGTTTCATGACTTATAATTTTTCGATACATGTTTGGTACATCATGTAAAATGAATGTCCAAGTAATTAGCGACAATTTTATTTATATTCGCATCAGGTAACAGAAACGAACCAGCGAGATAGTGTGGGAAGTAATGCACAACGATCGAAAGATAATCTCGCGTATTCGGAGGAGCAGAACTTGGAGGTAAGAGTGACGAAAATTTGCAGATTTATTAAAAGTATAGCTCAACGATGGCATAAATTTAAATTAGTACGAATATACTCATGTTGATTAAACCTTTGTACAAATTACAAAGAAATGAAACGGAATTGCTATAAACATATTATATAAAACAATATTATAATGCACTTGATGTACTTATACTGAATTATATGTTTTTATCTACTTAACTGTGAGTAATCTGACGTTATTTTGCATAACTTGTAATACTTTTGCTGTTAAACCATTTCAGATTCTTTTTGTCTTTCTTCAATTTTTTCTTTTCTCTTTTGGTTACATCAGCCAAATGGTAATACCTTTATCCAAAGTTTCCGATTGTAAAAAAAACTACCAGACATTTAAAAAATTACTTACATCTTGCGTAGCTCCTAATTCTCTGCGGCTGTTATATATATAACATGATCTCAGTTCATAGGGAATATTATATATACTATATGCCAAAAGTGTCAGGACACTTGTTACTTTTATAATTTTCTCCAGAATGATTCAATGACTGCTTGCTTTAAACTTCGGCATGATGTTTAGAATCGACATTGTAACTCACATTTCCACTGAGTCTGACACAGGTGCAATTAGGGACGTTGCAGACTGATGAAGACACAAAGTTTTGTCCCATCCCTCAGAATACTGATAACAATGAAACTTTGAAATGGTGTATGTTTAATATGCATAGTATTTACAGGAATTTTGCAAACCAATCAAATATTTAAGAAGACGATATAGGTTTTCTTAAAAATATCAAATTTCCCACCTGTTATTTGCTTTAATATACAGTTTTTTATATTATAATGAAACATACAGAAAGGATAACAATATCAAAAGCATTTTTTAAAAATTTGGAAAGAATTTTGAACTAATACAGAATTGATACTTTAGTAAAGTAATGTTTTACTACGCATGCGCTGAAACATATGTAATTTTCTTTCGAAATTTAGCAGATATATAGACGACTTGTAAAAAAAATCAGTTTAATATCATTTTATTTAGAATTGATATCGGATTTCAACTAGCAGGATTTTTCCTGTAGAAGAGGAGCTAAAAGATGAGGTTGTAAAACAAATTGATATTTTAATCTTTAATTTTTAAATAGTTATATTGAATGTATAGTGGTTGAATTTGCTGAATACCTCAAAACATCTGATATTGTAACGAATATAAAAATATATATGTAGAATTATTATAATATTTTAGAAGAAATTGATTAGATAAAATATCGTAAAACCGCCATGAATGAAATATTTTTTTAAATATCGTTTAGCGTAGAAATGTAATATGTAACTTGTTTATAATCATGTAAAGAATATAATTAAAATAATTTTTTGTTGTGTGTAATTAGCTGAATTAAGATATGAACGTAATTATAAGTTTGATTCTATTAAGGAAATTCTAACCACTTACATTCAATATATCTATTCAGAGAATATGTTTAAAAATACTCAATATGTGCAACCCTACATCTTTTGTTTAACTTGACAGGAAATTCTTGCTCGTTGTAAGGCGATATCTTTCTGAATACTAATGATATTGAGCTGTTTTATTATATAAATTGCCCATATATGTGGTCTAAAGATGTGAAAGAAAATTACATCATGATTCCGCATGCAGTAAAACATTATTTATCAAAGTCTATAATTCCTTTAATATTCAAAAATTCTTTTCCAAATTTTACAAACTTCTCTGAGATATTGTCATCTTTCTGTAAGTTTCTATAATATAACAAAAAACTCTGATGTTGTGTAAAAATAGGGGAAAAATTTGTGATTTTAAAAAAAACCATATATCTTTCCAAATATTTGTGTTGAGTTTGAAAATTCTCTAAACATTATTATGTCTATACATTACCATTTCTGAAGTTTGATCTTTTCATCGGTATTCTGTGAAGGGGTGGACCAGAAAACATTTTGTCTCTACTAGTTTGTAGAAGTTCCTGAATTCCCTAGAACGAATCTTCAATGAAGAACTTATTTTCCATTCTTTACATGTCCGATGTTAAAGGCAGCTAGTTAAAAAATTGAGAAAAAAATGTGAAAATCTGCAAGTGTCCGGATACTTCTATAGTGTATATCAGATAGATTTCGCCGTGTATGTATAGCGCAAGATTTTCCGTCAGTGAAGATTGAAGATTCATATTTTGTATATTTTTTAAAGGAATTCAAGTTGAAAAATGTGTTTAGTGAGTTCAATTCTGATTTAACTTTTCATGTTTAATATTTGTTATCAAACCCAGGTATAAAAGCGCCTCTACTGCTATATTGGAACGAATTTTTTTTAATTTTCGAACACTTCAGTACTTCTTTGAATAACGTATGTAGAAATTTTGCTTTAATCCGAATATCAGTAACATCTATTGTACGCTAAGAATATGCTTCTAATCACACCTCTTCACGTCGTGATTGTTTCCTCAACATATTGTTGCTAATGACTTTTCCGATTGAGATGAGTTTGTTCTGATACGTAACGGAATGCAGAGTTATAAAAAGAAAATTGTAATAGCGGGTAGAAAATTATTGAAACATGGCAGACATATTCTTCTATCTTTCCATACAGGCATAAATCGTGTGTTGATTACACGCGCAGCGCCGTCTGGTGGGAGCATGAAAGCACAGCAGTAAAAAAGCATGGCTTATTCAACAGATATTTTAATCGTAAATTTGGAATGTGTGATGAAGAATTGAAGCTCACGTATATTTGAGGACTGCATAATCATCGAGAAATTGACAGATTTCGTGTCTCTTTTAAAAATGTTATAAACCATTTTTAAATTTTTTAAAGTATACAAGCAACTATGCAATTCTAAGGTTTAGCCGATTCGCTCAGTCTTAAAATACTTTCATGTCTGAATTTTGATGTTAAAGTACTTTTGATAGAAATATATACAAGATCTTTTTATTATCTGAAATGTTTTAATAAAATAAGAATGTCAAGTGAACCTGGTGATTTTAAAACCTAAGGCAGTAACTTTCTTAAAAAATATTATATAATTCTTTAAAACAGTAGAAACAATCATACAAAATTGGAAAAGCAGAATTGTAAAAGTTCGGGCTGGGCTCTTCGAAAACGACTATAAGTTAAATTTCATCAGATAGTTTTTCATCTTTCTGGTTTTCAGAGTCATGATCAAGATCAAATTTGTTGTTGACATTAAGCAATATTAGTCAGCTACCTATACATCGAAAGAAATACATAGTTACTAAAGAAGATTAACACATTTTAAATAAACATTTTTATATAAAATCTGAATTCTATTATTTAAGTCGTAAGAATTTAATCAATGATGATTATCTGAAATGTTTTAATTAAAATAAGAATGTCAGTGAACCTGGTGATTTTAAAACCAAGCAGTTATTTCTTAATAAAATATTAATAATTCTTAAAAACAAGTAAACAATCATAACAAAATTGAAAAAGCAGAATTGTAAAACGTTCCGGCTGGGCTCTCGAAAACGACTATAAGTTAGATATTTACAGTTTTTTCATCTTTCTGGTTTTCAGAGTCATGATACAAGATCAAATTGTTGTTGACATTAAAAGCAATATTAGTCCAGCCTACCTATACATCGAAAGGAAATACATAGTTACTAAACGAAGATTAAACACTATTTTAATAAAAATTTTTATATAAAATATCTATATTATTTAAGTCGTAAGAATTTCATTCAAGTAATGATGATTAGGGTCAGATTTTTCCTGAATCGAAATCCTCGGTGTCTTGTTGATATCGCAAAACCACGGCATAATCTGAGACTTGTTTCATGACTTAATAATTTTTCGATAATGTTTGGTACATCGTATGTAGTAGTGGTCCAAGATACGACATTTTATTTATATTCGCATCAATGTGAATATGAATGAAACGGAGCCGGAGATATGTGGGAAGTAATGCACAACGATCGAAAGATAATCTCGCGTATTCGGAGAGTTCTAGAACTTTAAGAGGTATAAGAGAGTGACGAAAATTTGCAGATTTGATATTAAAAGTATACGCTCAACGATGAAGCAATAAATTTAAATTAGTACGAATATACTCATGTTGATTAAACCTTGTATCTAAATTCACAAAGAAATGAAACGGATGCTGATAAACATATTTATTTCTGCAAAACAATATATAAATGCACTTGATGTCACTTTATACTGAATTATATGTTTTAATCTTTACTTAACTGTCTGACGTGTTATTTTGCATCAGAGTGTAATATCTTTCTTTTGTGTTAAACCATTTCGATTCTTTTTGCTTTCTTTCAAATTTTTTCTTTCTCCTGGTTACATCAGCCAAACTGGTAATACCTTTATCCGTTGAAGTTTGATTAGTAAATAAAAACTACCAGGACATTTAAAAAATTTCATTGTCGCTTGAGTAGTCCTAATTTCTCTGCTGTTATATATATAACATGATCTCAGTTCATAGGGAATATTATACATACACTATATCCAAAAAGTGTCAGGACATTTGAGATTTTCACATTTTTTATAATTCTCCAGAATGATTCAACTGACTGCCTTTAAACTTCGGACATGTTTAGAATTGACATTAACTCACATTTTCCACTGAGGATCTGATCCTGAGTGTTAGGGACGTCTGCAGATCGATGAAGACACAAAAGTTTTGTCCCATCCGCTTCACAGAATACTGATAACAATATGAAACTTTCAGAAATGGTGTTGTTTAATATGCATAGTATTTACAGGAATTTTTTCGAACTCCAGCACAAATATTTAAGAAGACATATAGGTTTTCTTAAAAATATCAAATTTTCCACCTGTTATTTGTTTATAATATGCACAGTTTTCTTTTATATTATACGAAACATACAGAAAGATAACAATATCTAAAAGAAGTATTTTTTAAAAATTTGGAAAACAGAATTTTGAATATTACAGGAATTGGGAGCACTTTTAGTAAATAATGTTTTATCACGCATGCGAAACATAGTGTAATTTTCTTTTCGCAAATTTAGCCAGATATATAGGGACTATGTAAAAAAAATCCAGTTTAATATCATTATTATTTAGAATGATATCGGCATTTCAACGAGCAGATTTTATCCTGTCGAAGAGGAGCTAGATGAGTGGTTGTAAACAAATTGATATTTTTAATCTTTAATTTTTAAATAGTTATATTGAATTGTATAGTGGTTGTATTGCTGAAATCGTGCAAAACATCTGATATTCGTAAACGAATATAAAAATATATATGTAGAATTATTATAATATTTTTAGAAAGAGAAATTGATTAGATAAAATATCGTAAAACCGCCATGAATGAAATATTTTTAAATATCGTTTAGCGTAGAAATGTAATATGTAACTTGTTTATAATCATGTAAGAATATAATTAAAATAATTAAAGTTTTGTTATTTGTGTAATTAGCTGGAATTTAGAGATATGAACGTAATGGATAAGTAGTTTGATTCCTATAAGGAAATTCTAACACCTACATTTCAATATATCTATATCAGAGATATATGTTTAAAAATATCAATTGTGTATTCCTACATCTTTGGTTAACTTCGACAAGAGCTATAATTCTGCTCCGTAAGGCGATTCTTTCTGAATACTAATGATATTGAGCTGTGTTTTTATTATATAAATTTCTATATATGTGGTCTAAAGATGAAAGAAAATTACACTATGATTCGCGCATGCGCAGTAAAACATTATTTACAAAAGTGCCTCATATTCCTTTAATATTCAAAAAATTCTTTCCAAATTTTACAAAATTCTTCTGAGATATTGTCATCTTTTCTGTAAGTTTCGTATAATATAACAAAAAACTCTGCATAGAGCCAAAATAGGCGGAAAATTTGTGATTTTTTAAAACCATATATCTTTCCAAATATTTGTGTTGAGTTATTGAAATTCTAAACATTATGCTATTATCATCTACCATTTCTGAAGTTTGATCTTTCTTCATCGGTATTCTGTTGGTGGACAGAAAACATTTTGTCTTCATCAGTTTGTTGTTCCTAATCCTCAGAACCGAATCTTCATGAATGACTTATTGTCCATTCTTTACATGTCCATGTTAAGCAGCTAGTAAAAAATTCCAGAGAAATTCTAAAAATGGAAAATCTGTCAAGTGTCCGAGTACTTTTGGCCATATAGTTATATCGTAGATTCTGCCGTGTATGTATAGGCAAGATCTTTCCGTCAGTGAAGATTGAGATTCATATTTTGTATATTTTTAGTTAAAAGAATCTCAAGTTGAAAAAATGTGTTTAGTGAGTTCAATCTCGCTGATTTAACTTTTCATGTTTAAATTTGTTATCAAACCTTAGGTATAAAAGCGCCCTCACAGCATGATTTGAACGAATTTTTAAATTTTCAACACTCAGTACTTCAATAACGTATGTAGAAATTTTGCTTTTAATCCGAATATCAGTAACATACTTCATTAGCGCTAAGAAGTAACACTCTTTCTAATCACACTTCACGTCGTCTGATTGTTTCCTCAACATATTGTTTAAGTAATGACTTTTCCGATTGAGATAGTTGTTCTGATACGAACGGAATGCAGAGTTATAAAAGAAAATAGCGTGGTAGAAAATTATTGAAATCATGGGCAGACATATTCTTCACTTTCCATACAGGCATAAATCGTGTGTTGATTTGGTTACACGGGCGCAGCGCCCGTCTGGTGGGGAGCATGAGCACAGCAGTGAAAGCATGGCTTATTCAACAGATATTTTAACGTAACTGAATGCATGTGGATGAAAATTTAGCTCCACGATTATTTGAGGACTATAATCATCGAGAGAAATCTGCACAGATTTCTTGTGTCTCTTTATTAAAATATGTTATAACACTTTTTAAATTTCTTTAAAGATACAGCAGCCCAAACTTATGCAATTCTAAGGTTTAGCCCGATGTCGCTCATCTATAAATACTTCATGTCTGATATTTTGATGTTAAAAGTACTTTTGATAGAAATTATAATACCCAGATTCTTTTATTATTGAAATGTTTTAATTAAAATAAGAATGTCAAGTGAACCTAGGATTTTAAACTAAGGGTAGTAACTTTCTTAATAAAATATTATATAATTCTTTAAACAAGTAAAAGAAACAATCATAACAAAATTGGAAACAGATTGTAAACGTTCCGGGCTGAAAATTACTGAAAACGACTATAAAGTTAGATATTTACAGATAGTTTTTCATCTTTTCTGGTTTTCGAGAGTCAAGATACAAGACGATTCTATTGTTGACATTAGTGCAATATTAGTCAGCCAATCTTACATCGAAGGAAATACAAGTTACTAAACGAAGACTACATATTTTTAAATAAAACATTTTTATATAAAAAATATTGAATTACTATTATTTAAGTCGTAAGAATTATATTCAAGTCACATATGAATTATCTGAAATATTTTTAATTAAACAAGAATGTCAAGTGAACCTGGTGATTTTAAAACCAAGGCAGTTAATTTCTTCAATAAAATATTACATACATTCTTTAAAACAAGTAGAAACAATCATACTAAAATTGAAAAAGCAGTGTGGCCAAACGTTCCCGAGTCTGGGCTCTCGAAAACGACTATAAAGCTAAGATATTTTACAGATAGTTTTCATCTTCTGTTGTTTTCAGAGTCAACGATACAAGAGATCAAATTTGTTTTGACATTAAAGCACATGGTGTCCAGCCTACCCTACAACCATCGAAAGAAATCATAGTTACTAAACGAAGATTAACCACTAATTTAATAAACATTTTTTATATAAAATATCTACCTATTATTTAAGTCGAAGAATTTATATCGTCAATGGCGAATTATCTGAATGTTTTTAATTAAAAGTAAGAATGTCATGAACCTGGTGATTTTAAAAAATCTAAGGCAGTTAACTTTTCTAATAATAAAATATTATATAATTCTTTAAAACAAATGATTCAATCATAACAAAATTGAAAGAATTGTAAAACGTTCCGGGGCTCTGAAACGACTATAGTTAAGATATTTCACAGATAGTTTTTCATCTCTTTCTGTTTTTCAGATCATGATACAAGTTCAAATTTGTTGTTGACATTAAAAGCAAAGACAACCTATACATCGAAAGGAATACATATTACTAAACGAAATTAAGCACTATTTTAAATAAAAAATTTTTTGTAAAATATCTGAATTTCTAATATTTAGTCGTAAGAATTTCATTCAAGTAATGATGATTACACAGATTTTCCTGAATCGAAATCCTCGGTGTCTTGTTGATATCGCAAATAACACGCATATAACTGAGACTGTTTCATGACTTAATTTTTCGATACATGTCCATCGTAGTAGATGGTCCAAGAATAGCGACAATTTCTATTTATATTCGCATCAATGTGAATAGAAATCTGAAACGGAGCCGGAGATATGTGGAAGCAATGCACAACGATCGAAAGATAATCTCGGTTTGAGACGAACTTAAGTAGGTATAAGAGAGTGACGAAAATTTGGAGATTTGATATTGCGATACGCTCAACGATGAAGCAAAAATTTAAATTAGTATGAATATACTATGTTGATTAAACCTTGTATCTAAATTCACAAAAGAAATGAAACGGAATGCTGATAAACATATTTATTTCAAAACAATATTATAATGCAATTGATGTCACTTTATACCGAATTATATGTTTTAATCTTTACTAACTGTAGATAATCTGAAGTGTTATTTTCAGTAGTGTAATACTTTCTTTTGCTGTTAAACCATTTCAGATTCTTTTTGCTTTCTTTCAAATTTTTCTTCTCCTTTGTCAGCCAAACTGCAAACCTTTATCCGTGAAGTTCCGATGAAAATAAAAACCAAATACATTTAAAAATTGCACTTGCCCATCTTTGCAGCAGTACCCTACTATCTCTGCGCGCGTTATATATATAACATGATCTCAGTTCATAGGGAATATTTATACATGTATCACTATATGCCCAAAGTGTCAGGACATTGAGATTAATATTTTTATAATTTCTCCAGAATGATTCAATTGACTGCCTTAAACTTCGGACATGTTAGAATTGACATTAACTCACATTTTCCACTGAGGATTCGATCCTGAAATTAGGACGCTGCAGACGATGAAAAACAAAAGTTTTTGTCTTCACAAGAATACTGATAATAATATGAAACTTTCAGAAATGGTGTTGCTTAAATGCATAGATATTAGGAATTTTCGTAAACTCAGCACAAATATTTAAGAGATACATAGGTTTCTTAAAAAATTTCAAATTTTCCAACCTGTTATTGTTTATAATATGCACAAGTTTCTTTTATATTATACGAAACATACAAGAAGTAATAACAATATCTAAAAGAAAGTATTTTAAAATTTAGAAAGAATTTTTATATACAGGAATTGAACTTTAGTAAATAATGTTTTACTACGCATGCGCGAAACATAGTGTATTTTCTTTCGCAAATTTAAAGCCAGATATATAGGACGACTTATGTAAAAAAATCCAGTTTAATATCATTATTATTTAGAAAAGATATCGGCTTTAACGAGCAGGATTTTATCCTGTGAAGAGAGCTAAAAGATGAGTGGTTGTAAACAAATTGATATTTTTTTTAATCTTATTAAATAGTTATATTGAATTGTATAGGTTGTAGAATTTGCTGAATACCCGTGCAAAACATCTGATATTCGTAACGAAATATAAAAATATATATGAGAATTATTATAAATTTTATGAACAGAAATTGATTAGATAAAATATCGTAAAACCGCCAGAATGAAATATATTTTTAAATACTCTTGAGCGTAGAAATGTAATATGTAACTTGTTTATAATCATGTAAAGAATATAATTAAAATAATTAAAGTTTTGTATTTAAGGTGTGTAATTAGCTGGAATTTAAGATATAGAACGTAATGGATGTATTGATTCTGTATTAAGGAAATTCTAACCACTTACAATTCAATATATCTATTCAGAGATATATGTTTAAAATATCAATATGTGTACAACCCTACATCTTTTGCTTAACTGACAAGAGCTCATAATTCTGCTCGTTTAAGGCTGATATCTTCTTGAATACTAATGATATTGAGCTTGTGTTTTATTATATAAATTCCCATATGTGGCTCTAAAGATGTGAAAGAAAAATTAATCATGACTTTCATCGCAGTAAAAACATTATTTACTAAGTGCTCATAATTCCTTTAATATTCAAAAATTCTTTCCAAATTTTACAAAATCTTCTCTGAGATATTGTCATTCTTTTCTGTAAGTTTCGTATAATATAACAAAAACTCAGGTTGTAACAAAAATAGCGGAAAAATTTGTGATTTTTTAAAGAAAACCTATATATCTTTCCAAATATTTGTGTTGAGTTTACGAAAATTCTCTAAACATTATGTCATTATACATTCCATTTCTGATAGTTTGATCTTTTCATCCAGTATTCTGTGAGCGTGGGTGGACCAGAAAACATTTTGTCTTCATCAGTTTGAGAAGTTCCCTAATTCCTCAGAACCGAATCTTCAATGAAACTGTGACTTATTTCCATCTTACATGTCCGATGTGAAAGGCAGCTAGTTAAAAAATTCCGGAGAAATTTAAAAATGTGAAAATCTGCAAGGTCCGGATACTTTGGCCATATAGTGTATATCAAGTAGATTTCGCCGTGTATGTATAGCGCAAGATTTTCCGTCAGTGAAGATTGAAGATTCATATTTTGTATATTTTTAAGTTAAAAGAGATTCAAGTTGAAAATGTGTTTAGTGAGTTCAATTCCGCTGATTTGTCTTTTCATGTTTTAATTTGTTATCAAACCTTAGGATAAAAGCGCCTCTACAGCATGATTTTGAACGAATTTTTTTTAATTTTCGAACACTTCAGTATCTTTTGAATAACGTATGTAGAAATTTTGCTTTTAATCCGAATATCAGTAACATCTATATTGTAGCAGAATATGCAACTCATTTTCTAATCACACTGCTTCACGTCGCTGATTGTTTCTCTCAACATATTGTTGCTAATGACTTTTCCGATTGAGATGAGTTTGTTCTGATACGTAACGGAATCGAGAGTATAAAAAAGAAAAATTGTAATAGCGGGTAGAAAAATTATTGAAACATATAGACATATTCTTCTACTTTCCATACAGATAAATCGTGTGTTGATTACACGGGCGCAGGCCGTCGGTGGGAGATGAAAGCACAGCAGTAAAAAGCATGGCTTATTCAACAGATATTTTAATCGTAAATTTGGAATGCATGATGAAGAATTGAAGCTCCACGTATATTTGAGGACGCAGTAATCATCGAATAGGTATTCAGCTAGTCTCTTTTAAAAATGTTATAAACCATTTTTTAAATTTCTTTAAAGATACAGCAGCCAAACTATCAATTCTAAGTGTTTAGCCCGATGTCGCTCAGTCTTAAAATACTTTCATGTCTGATATTTTTTGATGTTAAAGTACTTTTGGATAGAAATTAATACCAAGATTCTTTTATTATCTGAAATGTTTTAATTAAAATAAGAATGTCAAGTGAACCTGGTGATTTTAAAACCTAAGGCAGCTTAACTTTCTTAATAAAATATTATATAATTCTTTAAAACAAGTAAGAAACAATCATAACAAAATTGGAAAAGCAGAATTGTAAAACGTCTGGCTGGTGCTCGAAAACGACTATAAAGTTATATATTTAGCAGATGTTTTTCATCTTTCTGGTTTTTCAGGTCATGATACAAGATCAAATTTGTTGTTGAATTAAAAGCAATATTAGTCCAGCCTACCTATACATCGAAAGGAAATACATAGTTACTAAACGAAGATTAACCACTATTTTTAAATAAAACATTTTTATAAAATATCTGAATTTTATTATTTAAGTCTAAGAATTTCAATTCAAGTCAATGATGAATTATCTGAAATGCTTTTTAATTAAAGTAAGAATGTCAAGTGAACCTGGTGATTTTAAAAACCTAAGGCAGTTAACTTTCTTAATAAAATATTACATAATTCTTTAAAACAAGTAAGAAACAATCATAACAAAATTGGAAAAAGCATTGTAAAACGTTCCGCGTTGGGCTCTCGAAAACGACTATAAAAGTTAAGATATTTACAGATAGTTTTTCATCTTTCTTGGTTTTTTCAGAGTCATGATACAAGACTTATTTTTGACATTAAAAGCAACATTAGTCCAGCCTACCCTATACATCGAAAGGAAATACATAGTTACTAAACGAAGATTAACCACTATTTTAAATAAAACATTTTATATAAAAATATCTGAATTTCTATTATTTAAGTCGTAAGAATTTAATTCAAGTACATGAATTATCTGAAATGTTTTATAAAATAAGAATGTCAATGAACCTGGTGATTTTAAAATCTAAGGCAGTTTAACTTTCTTAATAAAATATTATATAATTCTTTTAAACAAATAAGAAACAATAACAAAATTGAAAAGCAGAATTGTAAACGTTCGCTGGGCTCGAAAACGACTGCTAAGATATTTACAGATAGTTTTTCATCTTTCTGGTTTTCAGAGTCATGATACAAGTTCAAATTTGTTTGATATTAAAGCAATATTAGTCCAGCCTAACCTATACATCGAAAGGAAATACATAGTTACTAAACGAAGATTAAACACTATTTTAAATAAAACATTTTTATATAAAATCTGAATTTCTATTATTTAAGTCGTAAGAATTTCATTCAAGTGGAATGATGATTACGGGTCAGATTTTTCCGAATCGAAATCGTCGGTCCTTTTGATATCGCACAACACGGCATATAATCTGGTGATTTGTTTCGACTTAATAATTTTCGATACATGTTTGGTACACTCGTATGTAGTATTCAAGTAATTAGCGACATTTATTTATATTCGCATCAATGTGAATATGAAATTCGAAACGAGCCGGAGATATGTGGGAAGTAAATGCACAACGAAAGATAATCTCGGTATTCGGAGAGTTCTAGAACTTTAAGTAGGTATAAGAGAGTGACGAAATTTGCAGATTTGATATTAAAAGTATACGCTCAACGATGAAGCAATAAATGAATTAGTACGAATATACCTTTATGTTGGATTAAACCTTTGTACACAAAGAAAATGAAACGGAATGCTGATAAACATATTTATTTCGCAAACAATATTATAATGCACTTGATGTCACTTATACTGAATAATATATGTTTTAATCTTTACTTAACTGTAGATAATCTGAGTGTTATTTTGCATCAGTAGTGTAATACTTTCTTTTGCTTTAAACCATTTCAGATTCTTTGTTTCAAATTTTTCTTTCTCCTTTGGTTACATCAGCCAAACTGGTATACCTATCCGTTGAAGTTTCCGATGAGTAAATAAAAACTACCAATACATTTAAAAAATTGCACTTGCCCATTCTTGCAGTAGTCTTATAGTCTCTGCGGCTGCTATATAACATGATCTCAGTTCATAGAATATTATATATTATAATTATATGCCCAAAAGTGTCAGGACACTGAGCATTTTCACATTTTTATAATTTCTCTCCAGAATGATTCAATTGACTGCCTTTAAACTTCGGAATGTTTAGAATTGACATTAACTCACATTTTCCACTGAGATCTGATCCTGAGTGCAATTAGGGACGTCTGCAGACTGATGACAACAAAAGTTTTTTCCCATCCCGCTTCACAGAATACTGATAATAATATGAAACTTTCGAAATGTGTTGTTTATATGCATAGTATTTAAGGAATTCTCGTAAACTCAGCACAAATATTTAAGACATATAGGTTTTCTTAAAAAAATATCAAATTTTCCTCACCCTGTTATTTGCTTATAATATGCACAGTTTTCTTTTATGTTATACGAAACATACACAGAAAGTAACAATATCTAAGAAGTATTTTTAAAATTTGGAACAGAATTTTGTATATTACAGGAATTGGGAGCACTTTTTAGTAAATAATGTTTTACTACGCATGCCGAAACATAGTGTAATTTTCTTTCGCAAATTTGAAGCAGATATAGGACGACTTATGTAAAAAAATCCAGTTTAATATCATATTATTTAGGAATGATATCGGCATTCAACGAGCAGGATTTTATCCCTGTGGATTATGAGAAAAGATGAGTGTTGTAAACAAATTGTGCTATTTTTTTAATCTTTAATTTTAAATAGTTATATTGAATGCATAGTGTTAGAATTTGCTGAATACTCAAAATAAAACATCTGATATTCGTAACGAATATAAAAAAATATATATGAGAATTATTATAATATTTTTAGACAGAAATTGATTGATAAAAATCGTAAAACCGCCAAGAATGAAATATATTTTTAAATATCGTTTGACGCAGAAATGTAATATGAACTTGTTTATAATCATAAAGAATATAATAATTAAAGTTTGTTATTTAAGGTGTGTAATTAGCTGGAATTAAGATATGAACGTAATGGATAAGTCTTGATCAGTATTAAGGAATGTTTCCTAATCCATTTTATACATTTCCCAATATATCTATTCAGAGATATATGTTTAAAAATATCAATATGTGTTAACCCTCAGCATCTTTTGAAAGTTCTTAACTTCGACAAGAGTTACCTGCTTTGAAGAAGGCCGATATTCTTTTTCTGAATTAATGATATTGGAGAGCTTTATTATTATATAAATTGCCCTATATATGTGGCCTCTAAAGATGTGAAAGAAAATTGTTTATGATTCGCGCATCGTAAAACATACTATTTTCAAATATATTCTTTAATAGTTTCGTGGTTTTTTCCCAAATTTTAGAAAATTTTCTTTCTGAGATATTAATATTCTTAAAGTCAGAGCATTTATAACAAAAAAATCCTTGCATGTTGTAATAAAACAGGCGGAAAAATTTGTGATTTTTTAAAGAAAACCTATATATCTTTCCAAATATTTGTGTTGAGTTTACGAAAATTCCTCTAAACATTATGCTCATTATACATTACCATTTCTGATAGTTTGATCTTTTCATCGGTATTCTGTGAAGCAGGGTGGACCAGAAAACATTTTGTCTTCATCAGTTTGTAGCAAGTTCCCTGAATTCCCTCAGAACCGAATCTTCAATGAAAACTGTGACTTATTGTCCATTCTTTACATGTCCGATGTTTAAAGGCAGCTAGTTAAAAAATTCCGGAGAAATTCTAAAAAATGTGAAAATCTGCAAGTGTCCGGATACTTTTGGCCATATAGTGTATATCAGATAGATTTCGCCGTGTATGTATAGCGCAAGATCTTTCCGTCAGTGAAGATTGAAGATTCATATTTTGTATATTTTTTAAGTTAAAAGAATTCAAGTTGAAAAAATGTGTTTAGTGAGTTCAATTCCGCTGATTTAACTTTTCATGTTTAATATTTGTTATCAAACCTTAGGTATAAAAGCGCCCTCTACAGCATGATTTTGGAACGAATTTTTTTTAAATTTTCGAACACTTCAGTACTTCTTTGAATAACGTATGTAGAAATTTTGCTTTTAATCCGAATATCAGTAACATCTATTGTACGCTAAGAATATGCAACTCATTTTCTAATCACACTGCTTCACGTCGCTGATTGTTTCCTCAACATATTGTTGCTAATGACTTTTCCGATTGAGATGAGTTTGTTCTGATACGTAACGGAATGCAGAGTTATAAAAAGAAAAATTGTAATAGCGGGTAGAAAATTATTGAAACATGGCAGACATATTCTTCTACTTTCCATACAGGCATAAATCGTGTGTTGATTACACGGGCGCAGCGCCGTCTGGTGGGGAGCATGAAAGCACAGCAGTAAAAAGCATGGCTTATTCAACAGATATTTTAATCGTAAATTTGAAATGCGTGTGATGAAGAATTGAAGCTCCACGTATATTTGAGGACTGCATAATCATCGAGAAATTGCACAGATTTCGTGTCTCTTTTAAAAATGTTATAAACCATTTTTTAAATTTCTTTAAAGTATACAGCAGCCCAAACTATGCAATTCTAAGTGTTTAGCCCGATGTCGCTCAGTCTTAAAATACTTTCATGTCTGATATTTTTGATGTTAAAAGTACTTTTGGATAGAAATTATAATACCCAAGATTCTTTTATTATCTGAAATGTTTTTAATTAAAATAAGAATGTCAAGTGAACCTGGTGATTTTTAAAAACCTAAGGCAGCTAACTTTCTTAATAAAATATTATATAATTCTTTAAAACAAGTAAGAAACAATCATAACAAAATTGGAAAAGCAGAATTGTAAAACGTTCCGGGCTGTGCTCTCGAAAACGACTATAAAGATTATATATTTACAGATAGTTTTTCATCTTTCTGGTTTTTCAGAGTCATGATACAAGATCAAATTTGTTGTTGACATTAAAAGCAATATTAGTCCAGCCTAACCTATACATCGAAAGGAAATACATAGTTACTAAACGAAGATTAAACACTATTTTAAATAAAACATTTTTTATATAAAATATCTGAATTTCTATTATTTAAGTCGTAAGAATTTCATTCAAGTGAATGATGATTACGGGGTCAGATTTTTCCTGAATCGAAATCGTCGGTGTCTTGTTGATATCGCAAATAACACGGCATATAATCTGAGACTTGTTTCATGACTTAATAATTTTTCGATACATGTTTGGTACATCGTATGTAGTAGTGGTCCAAGTAATTAGCGACAATTTTTATTTATATTCGCATCAATGTGAATATGAAATTCGAAACGGAGCCGGAGATATGTGGGAAGTAATGCACAACGATCGAAAGATAATCTCGCGTATTCGGAGAGTTCTAGAACTTTAAGTAGGTATAAGAGAGTGACGAAAATTTGCAGATTTGATATTAAAAGTATACGCTCAACGATGAAGCAATAAATTTAAATTAGTACGAATATACTCATGTTGATTAAACCTTTGTATCTAAATTCACAAAGAAATGAAACGGAATGCTGATAAACATATTTATTTCGCAAAACAATATTATAATGCACTTGATGTCACTTTATACTGAATTATATGTTTTAATCTTTACTTAACTGTTGATAATCTGACGTGTTATTTTGCATCAGCAGTGTAATACTTTCTTTTGCTGTTAAACCATTTCAGATTCTTTTTGCTTTCTTTCAAATTTTTCTTTCTCCTTTTGGTTACATCAGCCAAACTGGTAATACCTTTATCCGTTGAAGTTTCCGATTAGTAAATAAAAAACTACCAGGACATTTAAAAAGTTGCACTTGCCCATCGTTGCAGTAGCTCCTAATTCTCTGCGGCTGTTATATATATAACATGATCTCAGTTCATAGGGAATATTAATATACATACACTATATGCACAAAAGTGTCAGGACACTTGAGCATTTTCACATTTTTTATAATTTCTCCAGAATGATTCAACTGACTGCCTTTAAACTTCGGACATGTTTAGAATTGACATTAACTCACATTTTCCACTGAGGATTCGATCCTGAGTGCAATTAGGGGACGTCTGCAGACTGATGAAGACACAAAAGTTTTTGTCCCATCCCGCTTCACAGAATACTGATAACAATATGAAACTTTCAGAAATGGTGATGTTTAATATGCATAGTATTTACAGGAATTTTCGTAAACTCAGTACAAATATTTAAGAAGACATATAGGTTTTCTTAAAAAAATATCAAATTTTCCCACCTGTTATTTGCTTATAATATGCACAGTTTTCTTTTATATTATACGAAACATACAGAAAGGATAACAATATCTAAGAGAAGCATTTTTTAAAAATTTGGAAAAGAATTTTTGAATATTACAGGAATTGGGAGCACTTTTAGTAAATAATGTTTTACTACGCATGCGCGAAACATAGTGTAATTTTTCTTTCGCAAATTTAAAGCCAGATATATAGGGCGACTTATGTAAAAAAATCCAGTTTAATATCATTAGTATTTAGAATGATATCGGCATTACAACTAGCAGGATTTTAGCCCCTGTCGAAGAGGAGCTAAAAGATGAGGGGTTGTAAACAAATTGATATTTTTTAAACTTTAATCTTTAAATAGTTATATTGAATTGTATAGTGGTTAGAATTTGCTGAATACCCGTGCAAAACATCTGATATTCGTAACGAATATAAAAAATATATATGTAAAATTATTATAATATTTTTAGAAGAGAAATTGATTAGATAAAATATCGTAAAACCGCCATGAATGAAATATATTTTTAAATATCGTTTGAGCGTAGAAATGTAATATGTAACTTGTTTATAATCATGTAAAGAATATAATTAAAATAATTAAAGTTTTGCTATTTAAGGTGTGTAATTAGCTGGAATTTAAGATATGAACGTAATGGATAAGTCTTGATTCGTATTAAGGAAATTCTAACCACTATACAATTCAATATATCTATTCAGAGATATATGTTTAAAAATATCAATATGTGTACAACCCTACATCTTTTGGCTTAACTTCGACAAGAGCTCAAATTCTGCTCGTTATAAGGCCGATATCTTTCTGAATACTAATGATATTGAGCTGTGTTTTTATTATAAAAATTGCCCTATATATGTGGCTCTAAAGATGTGAAAGAAAAATTACACTATGATTCGCGCATGCGCAGTAAAACATTATTTACTAAAAGTGCTCATAATTCCTTTAATATTCAAAAATTCTTTTCCAAATTTTACAAAATTCTTCTCTGAGATATTGTCATCTTTTCTGTAAGTTTCGTATAATATAACAAAAAACTCTGCATGTTGTAAGCCAAAAATAGGCGGAAAAATTTGTGATTTTTTAAAGAAAACCTATATATCTTTCCAAATATTTGTGTTGAGTTTACGAAAATTCCTCTAAACATTATGCTCATTATACATTACCATTTCTGATAGTTTGATCTTTTCATCGGTATTCTGTGAAGCAGGGTGGACCAGAAAACATTTTGTCTTCATCAGTTTGTAGCAAGTTCCCTGAATTCCCTCAGAACCGAATCTTCAATGAAAACTGTGACTTATTGTCCATTCTTTACATGTCCGATGTTTAAAGGCAGCTAGTTAAAAAATTCCGGAGAAATTCTAAAAAATGTGAAAATCTGCAAGTGTCCGGATACTTTTGGCCATATAGTGTATATCAGATAGATTTCGCCGTGTATGTATAGCGCAAGATCTTTCCGTCAGTGAAGATTGAAGATTCATATTTTGTATATTTTAAGTTAAAAGAATTCAAGTTGAAAAATGTGTTTAGTGAGTTCAATTCCGCTGATTTAACTTTTCATGTTTAATATTTGTTATCAAACCTTAGGTATAAAAGCGCCCTCTACATGATTTTTGGAACGAATTTTTTTTAATTTTCGAACACTTCAGTACTCTTTGAATAACGTATGTAGAAATTTTGCTTTTAATCCGAATATCAGTAACATCTATTGTACGCTAAGAATATGCAACTCATTTTCTAATCACACTGCTTCACGTCGCTGATTGTTTTCCTCAACATATTGTTGCTAATGACTTTTCCGATTGAGATGAGTTTGTTCTGATACGTAACGGAATGCAGAGTTATAAAAGAAAAATTGTAATAGCGGGTAGAAAATTATTGAAACATGGCAGACATATTTTCTACTTTCCATACAGGCATAAATCGTGTGTTGATTACACGGGCGCAGCGCCGTCTGGTGGGGAGCATGAAAGCACAGCAGTAAAAGCATGTTATTCAACAGATATTTTAATCGTAAATTTGGAATGCTGTGATGAAGAATTGAAGCTCCACGTATATTTGAGGACTGCATAATCATCGAGAAATTGCACAGATTTCGTGTCTCTTTTAAAAATGTTATAAACCATTTTTAAATTTCTTTAAAGATACAGCAGCCCAAACTATGCAATTCTAAGTGTTTAGCCCGATGTCGCTCAGTCTTAAAATACTCTTCATGTCTGATATTTTGATGTAAAAGTACTTTTGGATAGAAATTATAATACCCAAGATTCTTTTATTATCTGAAATGTTTTAATTAAAATAAGAATGTCAAGTGAACCTGGTGATTTTAAAACCTAAGGCAGCTAACTTTCTTAATAAAATATTATATAATTCTTTAAAACAAGTAAGAAAACAATCATAACAAAATTGAAAAGCAGAATTGTAAAACGTTCCGGCTGGGCTCGAAAACGACTATAAAGTTAAGATATTTACAGATAGTTTTTTCATCTTTCTGGTTTTCAGAGTCTGATACAAGATCAAATTTGTTTTGACATTAAAAGCAATATTAGTCCAGCCTACCCTATACATCGAAAGGAAATACATAGTTCTAAACGATTAACCACTATTTTTAATAAAACATTTTTATATAAAAATCTGAATTTCTATTATTTAGTCGTAAGAATTTATTCAAGTCAATGATGATTACGGGTAGATTTTTCCTGAATCGAAACTCGGTGTCTTGTTGATATCGCAAACAACACGGCATATAATCTGAGACTTTCATGACTTAATAATTTTTTCGATACATGTTTTGGTACATCGTATGGTAGTGCCAAGTAATTAGCGACAATTTTTATTTATATTCGCATCAATGTGAATATGAAATTCGAAACGGAGCCGGAGATATGTGGGAAGTAATGCACAACGATCGAAAGATAATCTCGCGTATTCGGAGAGTTCTAGAACTTTAAGTAGGTATAAGAGAGTGACGAAAATTTGCAGATTTGATATTAAAAAGTACGCTCAACGATGAAGCAATAAATTTAAATTAGTACGAATATACTCATGTTGATTAAACCTTTGTATCTAAATTCACAAAGAAATGAAACGGAATGCTGATAAACATATTTATTTCGCAAAACAATATTATAATGCACTTGATGTCACTTTATACTGAATTATATGTTTTATTACTTAACTGTAGATAACTGACGTGTATTTTGCATAGCAGTGTAATACTTTCTTTTGCTGTTAAACCATTTCAGATTCTTTTTGCTTTCTTTCAAATTTTTCTTTCTCCTTTTGGTTACATCACAAACTGGTAATACCTTTATCCGTTGAAGTTTCCGATTAGTAAATAAAAAACTACCAGGACATTTAAAAATTGCACTGCCCATCGTTGCAGAGCTCCTATCTCTGCGGCTGTTATATATATAACATGATCTCAGTTCATAGGGAATATTATATACATACACTATATGCCCAAAGTGTCAGACACTTGAGATTTTCACATTTTTATAATTTCTCCAGAATGATTCCGACCGCTCTTTAAACTTCGGACATGTTTAGAATTGACATTAACTCACATTTTCCACTGAGGATTCGATCCTGAGTGCAATTAGGGACGTCTGCGACTGATGAAGAACAAAAGTTTTTGTCCATCCCTTCACAGAATACTGATAACAATATGAAACTTTCAGAAATGGTGTGTTTAATATGCATATTTATAGGAATTTTCAAACTCAGCACAAATATTTAAGAAGATAGGTTTTCTAAAAAATATCAAATTTTCCCACCTGTTATTTGCTTATAATATGCAGTTTTCTTTTATATTATACGAAACATACAGAAAGATAACAATATCTAAAAGAAGATTTTTTAAAATTTGAAAGAATTTTTGAATTACAGGAATTGGGAGTAAAGTAATGCTACGCATGCGAAACATAGTGTATTTTCTTTCGCAAATTTAAAGCCAGATATATAGGCGACTTATGTAAAAAAATCCAGTTTAATATCATTATTATGAGAATGATATCGGCTTTCAACGAGCAGATTTATCCCCGTGAAGAGGAGCTAAAAGATGAGGGTTGTAAACAAATTGATATTTTTAATCTTTAATCTTTAAATAGTTATATTGAATTGTATAGTGGTTAGAATTTGCTGAATACCGTGCAAAAACATCTGATATTCGTAACGAATATAAAAAATAATGTAGAATTATTATAATATTTTTTAGAAAGAAATTGATTAGATAAAATATCGTAAAACCGCCATGAATGAAATATATTTTTTAAATATCGTTTGAGCGTAGAAATGTAATATGTAACTTGTTTATAATCATGTAAAGAATATAATTAAAATAATTAAAGTTTTGTTATTTGTGTGTATGCTGGAATTTAAGATATGAACGTAATGGATAAGTTTGATTCTATTAAGGAAATTCTAACCACTATACATTCAATATATCTATTCAGAGATATATGTTTAAAAATATCAATTTAGTGTACAACCCTACATCTTTTGGCTTAACTTCGACAAGAGCTCATAATTCTGCCTGTTGGCCGATATCTTTCTGAATACTAATGATATTGAGCTGTGTTTTTATTATAAAATTGCCCTATATATGTGGCTCTAAAGATGTGAAAGAAAATTACACTATGATTGCGCATGCGCAGTAAAACAATTATTTACTAAAAAGTGCTCATAATTCCTTTAATATTCAAAAAATTCTTTCCAAATTTTACAAAATTCTTCTGAGATATTGTCATCTTTCGTAAGTTTCGTATAATATAACAAAAATCTGCATGTTGTAAGCCAAAAATAAGGAAAATTGATTTTTAAAGAAAACCTATATATCTTTCCAAATATTTGTGTTGAGTTTACGAAAATTCCTCTAAACATTATGCTCATTATCATTACCATTTCTGAAGTTTGATCTCATCGGTATTCTGTAGCGGTGGACCAGAAAACATTTTGTCTTCATCAGTTTGTAGCAAGTTCCCTGAATTCCCTAGAACCGAATCTTCATGAAAACTGTGACTTATTGTCCATTCTTTACATGTCCGATGTTAAAGGCAGCTAGTTAAAAATTCCGGAGAAATTCTAAAAAATGTGAAAATCTGCAAGTGTCCGGATACTTTGGCCATAGTGTTATATCAGTAGATTTCGCCGTGTATGTATAGCGCAAGATCTTTCCATCAGTGAAGATTGAAGATTCATATTTTGTATATTTTTTAGTTAAAAGAATTCAAGTTGAAAAATGTGTTTAGTGAGTTCAATTCCGCTGATTTAACTTTTCATGTTAATATTTGTTATCAAACCTTAGGTATAAAAGCGCCCTCACAGCATGATTTTGGAACGAATTTTTTTAAATTTTCGAACACTTCAGTACTTCTTTGAATAACGTATGTAGAAATTTTGCTTTTAATCCGAATATCAGTAACATCTATTGTACGCTAAGAATATGCAACTCATTTTCTAATCCACTGCTTCACGTCGCTGATTGTTCCTCAACATATTTGCTAGACTTTTCCGATTGAGATGAGTTTGTTCTTATACGTAACGGAATGCAGAGTTATAAAAGAAAAATTGTAATAGCGGTAGAAAATTATTGAAACATGGCAGACATATTCTTCTACTTTCCATACAGGCATAAATCGTGTGTTGATTACACGGGCGCAGCGCCGTCTGGTGGGGGAGCATGAAAGCACAGCAGTAAAAGCATGGCTTATTCAACAGATATTTTAATCGTAAATTTGGAATGCATGTGATGAAGAATTGAAGCTCCATCGCATAGCACGTAACTGAACGAAGTAACAG
>BGPR01013485.1:0-16656 GCA_013235015.1 Araneus ventricosus
GCATGTTTAGATCACCGGAATAATCTGGTTGCATAAATACAGTGATATGATTATTTCACATGTAATTTGTCACTGGACCAGTGCCTTACTTTGATGGAGTACCCATGACTTGGCATTCCTCGCGAGGGGAAGCTGTGAATTCTCTTAATCACGAGCTACGCACGAGCATCGTCTTATGTATTTGAACTGGATGAAATCTGCTCTGTCCGATTCATTGCGCGATATTCTTCGCATGTTCCCCGGGAAACAGAGTAATTATTTTACATTTGGATAAAATGTCTCCATGTTAGAAGTTAGGTGCTGAAAATTACTTTTCAGCTTCTAAATTCTACTACACTTTAATATAGACTTCTGATACCTTGCCGAAAATTTCTCATCTGTTACATTATCATCCGCTCTTTTATCCTCATGACTCCGACCTTTATGAAATAAGAAAAGGAACTGACGGAGAAGTTAGAGGGGATGGCATTTTCTTTTCATTATTTCTATGGTTAAAATGCATGTGTCTTTGCCTTCCTGCTTGCCGATTGTAATTTCTTTTTGATGTTGTAAATACTTTTCTTCTGAATTATTTTAGATTTAAAATTATTTAATTTTTTTAAAATTTTGAATTGAGTTTTGAATTGATGATATTATTTATATTGTTAACTCCTATTTATTTTTTTAGTTTGCTGTCAAAAAATGAAAAATTATGTGTTCCAAAACATGCTTTTGCGAAGTATTAAATCGTGTTTCCTAAGTCGCCATTATATGGATTATATATTTTTGCAATTGTAAACAACAGCAAAAAGCAAATAAAGGCATTTTAGATCATTATATAATCAAATTTAATACTTTTAAATTCAATTGATAAGAATCATATTTCCTTATTATCCGAAACAAATTTAAAATTTGCAGACAACTCATAACTGGATATTCGTTATTATAAATTTCAAATTTAATGTGAATTTAATAAAACAAACTTCATGAAATTTTAATTATAAACCTAATTTTAAAACAACATAATTATTCTAATTAATACCCGGATTAGCTGGATATTGAATGAAAATTAAATTTCGAAGATATTATTCCATGTTAAAGCATGTATTAAGTAGAGTGTGTCTTATATTAATTATGGTTTTAATAAATTTGTAAAAAAATTTTAGATATATAATGCATCATTCCAAAGCATATTGAGCTAGTTTTAATAATTACAATTAAAATAAAAATAGTTGCATCTTATAAACGAAAAAGAAAGAAATCTTAACTGAAGTAAGAAAAATTCCTTACTGATGTTTAATTAAAAAATTTTCTCCACCATTAAAAAATATTCAGCATACTTTACTTCCATAACATTGTCACCATTTTTTTCTAAATGCTTCAAAAATATGAATGGAGTTTCTCGTAAGCATGCCTGCTAATTAATGCTTCTAATAGCTATCTTTTCACCGAATTCAAGTGTATTACAAAGAGAGAAATTATTTGACTTACTAATAAAAATTTTGAAAACTAATCACTGTTTTCGTAACATTTTACTTCATACTGAGACATAAAAATATTCTACAACTGAGATTAAACCTCAAAAAACATAATTGCTGAGCTGTCTTTATGCTATATAGACCATCAAGAATTAAACCTGAAGGAACTAATGAAATCCAATTTGATGAGCGTATTTGTTTCAGAAAGAATAGAATATTTCCTCCTCTTTCGTCTCTTATTTCCTAGTTATTTTTATGTTTTAAATATTTATTAGATTTTTTTTCTGTTTCGCTTTGCATTTAAAAGAACTATATTCTCATTATTTCATTTTTTGGGAAATACAGTTCGAAATCAAATGGAAAATGTTGAAAATGTTTTCTAATGACTATATATTAAAAGATTTATTACCTCGTATAGTTTCGTTCGTTTCCGAAGTACTGATTTCTTTCTAAACCTGTCATTGGAAAGTTCATAAGAGAAGACTTCCTTCCTTGGATGTAATTCCTTAATAGCAGTAAGGTGCGATTCCTACCATATATGTCATCTTTTGCAAATATTCTCTTTTAAACAGCTGAAATGACTACTTGTAATAAAAAAAACTTATTTTGCCGTTTTCGTTCAAAATGTCGAATAATGAACCTACATTGAATAAAATCTCCAAGGTGTATTTTCTTGCTTGATTAGTATGTACATGTTAGCTTTTATTTTAATAAAACAATTCAGAATGTGAATGCATATACAATTTTTATTAATTTTGCATTCCTAAATATTTATTTCTGAGATATACTGCATATGCAATTGAATTTTTGTTTTAAAATAATAAAGTTTCCCTGAAATACTCACGCACATTATGATAAAAGCCATTTAAGTGTTAATAATTTAAAATAAAACTGAAGCCAAAATTTTTTTATTGAAAAAATTTAATATTGCCTCACATTTAAAAAAATATTCATACTGTATTTCCAATTATATTTTGTATCAAATTCATGATTAAATGGCGAATTGTACCACATACTTAAAATATTTACAAACTTTTTAAAACTTTCCGAAACTTTTGAAATCATCTTCATAATGCGTATTAAAACATATTTTATACACTAAATGAAATAAACTGTATGTAAAAGATCATATTCGAAACCCAGGCTTACATATTAAATGATTTCCAGCTTAATTACCATCATATTCCCATCTCAGTCATCATAGAAGCATGACACGAATTCTCATTGTGATGGTTTGGTTATGACTTATCCATTCACAGTCAACCCGGCAACTCAAATGCCTTGATGTAGCCATGCACCGTCCGGTATGTCAGGTTGACCGAAAAGCCGTAACTTTAGCTATCATCATCACCATAATCATTCCAATCAGCTCCAGCCTAGGCACTCTATCGATCTAAGGATAGTCAGCGAACCTTGCTGAAATTTCTATGGCCCGAACAACTCGAGGCAATCAACACCAGTGCTTTAATTACTACGGATTTCACCGGTCTGTGCGGACGAACCGAAGCACGGACGTGGTTTATTTAGAATTAGAATGTTTTGGATTAAAGTCCAGAAGGGTGAAACTAGTTAGAGTTGCTTATTACGCATGGGACCATAACAGCTGCAGCTGTTGTGACTGCTACTGGACGCCGGTGAAATAAAGAGTTGAGCTTATATTAAATACTCTAATATGTGCTAATTTGTTACTTGTATATTTGCCAGTTTTGGGAATTTAGCAAATGTGTTTGGATTATATTGAAATATTTAGTAGTAATTCTCTGTAGTAAATTTTAATTACGAGTATATCTGCTTCTTCTCAACCATTGATTAAATGGATGCAATCTATGTATATTTATCATCTATCCAATTTCATATTACTCAGGATAAGAAGTATTGTCAATTTCACGCCATTCATATAAAATGATCAAAGATTCTTACCTCTTTTTTACAGCAAGGCATTCTGGTCCTATATTTTCACAGAGAACGATTTGATAATTTTGGATATTCCTCATATACATAGCACATATTTTCCGTTATACTGTTTTGATTGTTCTAAAGGTGGGAGACTAGCTGGTCGTGTTTGGCTTGGCATGTAGCAAATAAATTGCCCTATTTGAGGAACTGATCTACACTCTGTCCCAAAAGTTTATAGACTCTAGTAAACTATATGTTTTAGCAAAACGGAAAGGCATACAAACACCAATTACGTTTATTCAAACCATATGCAACTTACATTCAACGAAATATTTAGAAAAAATAACAATTTGTATTTCAATTATATAAGAAAAATTAGGGGTCCCAAAAGTTTATAGAATATATGACTTTTCAACAAAAGGTGTTTAATGCAATGCTCTTAATAATTTAAAGTCTTTCCATTTTTCAGTAAGACATCGTATACACGTTTTTTCATCGACATTATTAAGGTTTGTAATATTTCTGGTTCCAAGTTGTACCAAGCACTTTCAATAGCTGTCTTCAAGGCAGTCACTGAATAAAATTGCCTTTTATTCTCATATACCTTCCGAGACATAATGCCCCACGCATTCTCAATAGGGTTTATATCAGGGCTCATCGGTGGCCACTCAAGAACAGTAACATTTTTCGAGTTTAAATAGTTTTTCGTAGCACTGGAGGTATGGGTGGGAGCATTATCATGCTGATGTTCCCAATTTCGTCCTCCTATGTTTTCTGCAAATGGCGTAAGATGATTTTCTAGTGTTTCTATGCATTTAGGAGAATTCTATCGGTCATCTAAAAAGGTCAAACCCACTTGACCGTTGAAACCGAAAGCCGCCCACACTATCCACCACCACTTTGCCGACTAAAGAAGCTCCTGGGATCTTTCCGTAAATCATGCCAGTATTTTATATTCTCGTCAGGTCCATCGAGGTTCCATTTTTTTCATGACTAAAAAGGACAGCCATCCATTTATTGCCATATGACATATGATTACGAGCCCATTGTAATCTCTTACTAATGTGAAGATTTCAGACAGGTAATCTGCGAGTCATTTTTGCGTGGATCATATAACCAGATTCTATAATTCGTCTATGAACAGTGTTCTTGGAGATTTGCAATTGGGAAGTCCTAGTAATTTCGTGAACCGACATTTTCTGACTGGAAGCCATTCTTTGTATCCATCTATCATTGCGAATATCCGTCGGATATGGTCTTGCCGAACCTAGTTTTGGCTCATATGGCTTCTTACGAGTTAATACACGATAAATCATACTTTTAGACTGATTTAAAAGCTTCGATATTTCCTTAGCAGTCTTGCCGAGAAATTTCAAATGCAGAATTTTACTCACTTCTTCATTAGAGAGATACGAAGCTTTAGGCATCTTGAAAAGCAGAACAAATTGCCGCTTTCCTTTTCTTACAACATATTTATTAGGTTCCGAATCGACGTCATGATTACCGATACCATATTTGCATAAAATTGCATTTGTCTATAAACTTTTGGGACAGGTTATTTCTGTTTATTCTACGATTTAAACATTGACATTAAATATATGGGATAGAACTGCTGTTTTTTCAATATAATAGGCATAACATATCTATACAGTAAGTTGCAATTAAATACATCATATACAACAAAAAATATAGGCAAAATACAAGATTCTATAAACTTTTGGGACAGAGTGTATTAGAAATCATACTTTTGGATAATTTGCAATAGTTTTGGTTTATAAAATAATAGTTTACAAAAATTTCTTCAGCCACTAAGTGCTCGTAGGTCAATGAAAACTGCAGATTATCAACTGGAGTAGGTGTTAAAGTAGTTGACAATTTTTAAAGATCAGAATTTTGAAGCAATTTTATTGATCGCTTGCTTCAAAAGTTTTTTATTATAATAATCTATTTTAAAAGCAAATTTTTAACAAGTTGTTGCTGAATATTTGGTTAGTAAATTTTTAAATGGTAGGAAACTATTTGTATGAAAGTAAAAATGATACGAAAATTAAATATATTCTTTCAAATACTTAATTGCGATGTGTCTCTTATTACACATTCAAGTAACGAATAGGAATAGTAGATTTCTGCCTGAAAACATGCTATACGACAACTCAGATTTAAGCTGAGAAGCAAATAATTTTAAAACCTGATTAGTCTGTTTTATTATATTTTTCTATGATAGTGATTATAACGTGGATGATGGTTTTAACATGGCTTAAAAACGTTTTTTCTGATAAATATTTTGAGAACAAAAAATAACTTTAAAATCGGAAAACATCTCCATATACCTTCATCAATCTGAACAGTTACAAAAAAATTAAGAAAACAAAAATGCAGTTCGATTGTTAGAATATTCTCACAAGAGATAATAAATGGTTATATACAAAATAAAGGATTATTATAAAGTCCAATTAGCCTACAACTAAGTATTTGTGCAAATATATTAAGATCTGTTAATGCTTCAAATTATAACTTATTCTTTGGTTTTTTCTAATGTCCTTCTTTAAAAACATGAGTAAAAATAATTTTTTCTATTTTCGAGAAATTATTTTAATCCTATACTGTACGTTTTTTTTATATTCCAATTAAGGCTAATGCTTATAAATGATTATAAGGAAAGCAAGAGAAATAAATAAAAGTTTTAATATTGAAGTTTATTTTTAATTAGAATCAAATAAATAGAAATTAATTAATTATTTAATTTTTATGCTAAAAATTATATCCTGTATTGAATAAAAATGGTAGGTAAATTATTTTTTATCGGTTAAATAATTATTATAAGCAATAGAAAAAAACAAAGCATTATAGTAGTGAAAATGTGATTTACTAAACATTATTAGCATATCCAAAGGTTGAACCAATCATTAGTATTAATATTAGTTGAATTTGCTAGATCTGAATCAGAATACTTTTCTCATTTATTTTTTAAATATTGGAAAAAATATACATATGAATGTTAGACGCTGTTTTTTTTTGTTGAAGATTTGCTGTCCTAATAGTAGTAAAAGAACTCGTATATAATTGCAAGAAAATGTGAATTTTTATTCAAAGAAATTTTTCCCAAAGCCTTGTCATTACAGCTCGCTTTCTTTGAACTTCGAAATCAATATTTTTTCTCGTATCAGTTTTCTCAAAATAAGTATCCACCATACTTTTCCTCGAAGTTAAAATCAAAGTTCTGGTGACAACCAGACTTTTCCTCGAAGTTAAAATCAAAGTTCTGGTGACAAAATATTCAAAAAACGCCATGCACTCTGACTTCCAGCTAACAACTTGGAAAAGAAAACAAACCCTATCTGCAAAATGGAAGATGGGTTATGGGAAAATGCAGGCACTGGCAGCTAGTGGGATTTATTTGTTTTTGCTTCCTTTTTTTCTATTTGTAAACGTCTTAACAAGAGCAAAACAAACAACTCGGACGGAAGCCTGTCGCAGTTGAGGTTATTTGTGGGAATTCCGCCCTCTGAAGCATAAAAAGTACAATGTGAATTTTGTTACTTCTCAGTTTATTTTACCTCATTGTTGTATCGACCATTGCTTTAATACGTTTTATCGACATTTTTTTTGTAAAGGTAAGACGAAGCAGTTTTTTTCCTTCGAACTCTTTAGAATCCCATTTTTTCTGCTGTTGTATTTTTAGTTTAATCTTTTGTTTGTATTTTTCATTTTAATCGGGTGAGTTGGAATTTAAAGATTGAAAACACACTTCTTTAAGAGAAGAAAAGACGCAGGGAGGAAAATGACGTTCTAAGATTACTTCCATTCTCCGCTTCACTGGTTCTAAGATCTTAATGGAAATTCGAAACACGAAATGCTGTAGTATTAAGCACTTGGAAAAGTTGCAAATAGAAAGCATTTGTTTGTTTTTTTGTTTCAAAGAATTCAATATTATTTTTCGTTAAATATGTAAACATTAGTTCATTTCATAAAAAGAAATTCTAGCGTTGGCATTTCTTTGAAATTTAAGTCTATTTAAATTCGTTTTTATTTAGGTTTTGATTTCGGCCGTGTTTGTAAGGAAAAGTTTATTAATCTTTTGTTAATGGACTGCACCTTCATTTCTCAATTATTATCTGTTGGAAATTTTGAACAATTCTTTCTTTTAGACATCCAAATTATTTTTTATAAGAATTGATAATGCATAAATAATTTTCGATTTTTGTTGTGCATAACTTCAAGCTAAATCTGGTATCTCTATAATTTCTGAATATCTTTTATGCTTTCATTTAAACAAACCATTCTTAGAATAAACTAAACTTTTATTCTGTAAAATTTTATGATTTTTTAAATATATGTTATGGCAATTTCAAAAGCAATAAATAATGCTAGTTATGTGCAAATAAATTTCAGCAAGAACCTGCTATGTTATTTTTACCAGCCACCTTCGGCGACCAGCTGATTCGAAAAACTAATTAGTTATAATGAATCTGTTATATAAATAAAATTTAAATTTTGCACAATTATATTAATAATTTGGAATTAAATCTGTCCAATGAAGTTATTTTCAATTGAAATATTTTGAACTTAAAAATATATAAACATAATGTATATGATTATATATATAAAAACATGTCTGAAAACATATATAAACACATATCTTAATATATTTTTAAAAATTACTAGATAAAACAGAATATACCAGGAAATAATTGCTATGAATCAAGAAAAATGTTTAAAATACTAAATTTTTACATGAAACAATTTGTTTCAAAATCAAAAATGAAAGAAATCTGAATCAAATATTTAAGATAGATCATCTTCAGTTGTATTAATTCAAATATCAATGTATGTCAATAGGCGGATTAAATCTATTGATAGCAGAATATTAAATAAATGCAATTATCAGATGCCACTTCTCAAATATTGATTTTAACTTCTTGTTCAATTATCGAAGCAATTTGAAATGTATTTTCTTTACAGGAAAATATCTTATTATTCTAAACATGATATTTTGAAAAAAGTATTATCTGACAATCAAATTTTGCAATGAACCTTATAACTCAAGGCAATATTAGAGAGTATTTAAAAGATAATTATGTACAATCAGGAAACATTAATCTCAATAAAAAACTATTTAAATGCTTTTTTAAAATTTAATATTCCATTATGTGTTTCGTTCTACTTGAGGAATTCCGATTGAGTTTGCTAAAAGATTGTCTCGGCATATAATTAGAGTTCTAGACTATACATTTTATAAAATCTCACAAAAATACATGACTTTAAGTTAGTAGTCATGATATTTGTTTAAAATCAAAGAAAATGATTTTTTCTCATTTGAAAATGGGTAAAAAGTGGTTTTATTTTAATAATGTGTTGCATGCAAAATATGTTTAAAATGCATGAAAATATTTGAAATATTTTTAAAAATTAAAATTTTGCTTAACATAATTTAATAAATACATAAAAATATTTCGAAAAAAATTTTCCGGAACTGAACTACGAAATTTTCTCTCTCGACCATCACTCTATAACCTGTTCGTTTATTCTTTACCCTTTCCTCCCTTCAGTAGGAGCTTAACATAAACTCTTTAAGCGACCTTGGATGCAGATAACGATTACTGAAAAATTTGTAAAAATGAGATTTGGGAATATTTAAATTAATATCATTGGATAGATAATTATTTGCTCTTTAAAAAGGTATGAAAATCAATTTCATGCAATAATTCTTATTGGACGAAAAGTTGGTCGAAAATGCCGAAATTTAGCTTTATTTTTAAATAATTAAAATCCGAATAAAAACTTTAAGCAAATGGATCCCAAGATGCACACTTTCAGCCTTCAAAGTATATACATATGCCGAATTTGGGATCTCTAATTCAAAGGGTTTGTTTTGGAGATCGCGAACAGTTAGACAGACATCCATCTTAGTAGTATAGAGGTTGGATGACAACATGATTAATATTGTTAAGTAATAAATATGAATCACGTAGACACATTTAAAGAATAAATAACATAAAAAATTTAAATAAAATGTATTAGAAGAATCTTTTTGCATTTTCCTTCTTGTGTGTATTAATATTTATATGTTATTCACATTTTAAATAGTAATGTGTGACTGTTTCAAACTATGAGAGGATAGTTTTAACTCATTTATAGATAAATTTCTGTATATAAAAATAATATATGTATTTGCGAATTATGAATTCCACTTAATATTAAAGAAGCGTTGCTATTGAGTAAATCAGTATAAAATGCTTCATCTAAATCTATTAAAGCATAAAAATTCATAATTGGTATTTATTGGCTGCTTGAATTGGATATAAAATAGTGCCCTTAATTCTTATAAAGGTGATTTCGAATAAATTCTATTATATAAATAATTTAGTTCTGTGTAAATTGCTCTTCTCTATTTTCGTTACTAGTATTGATTAACAGTAAATTTAAATGAAATAATTGAACTGGATAATCTGCATGCAAACTAGAGGTAGGTCGAATATTTGTTTTAATGCTAGATTCATTATTCTTCAGTTCAAAATACTTTCGAGATACAATCAAAATGCAGTGACATTCATAGCCTCAAAATGCATTTCCAAATAAAACAAGATGATTATCAACATTATCATTATTAATCCTTACAGCATATAGGTGGGCATTCTATGTTCTATTATCAATTTTGTAATTGCACTTTTATCGCAAATTACAAGTTATGATCCAAGCAAGGTACTAACACTTTTATCGAAATTAAAGTAGAACTTTTGGTGGATATTCCAAGCTAATATTATAGCGATAATAAGGGATACAGGGTGTTTTATCTTTTAAAGCAAATTTAATATTATTAATACCTTTTTATACTTAAATAGTTAGCCTATTGAAAATAACCTTGTAATAAAACGATGACTTAAAACTCTATGGCCAATGAATAAAACCTAAAAAAATCCACATGATATTTATTCATCAAAAGTACAGTTTTCCTCAGTTGAAATTATTTTACTTTTCCAGCAAAGGCAACTTCCAGTACAGAAAGAAGAGGTCCTTTCTTCACAGTAGAACCAGAATCTCATGTTGAATTCATGAACTCAAGTGGAGCAGCCATTGCCTGCTCAAGTCAAGGCAATCCTTCTCCTCAAATCACTTGGATCAAAAAAGATGGAACTCCAGTGTCTGATGTTGCCGGTCTCAGACATGTTCGGCCCGATGGCACATTAGTCTTCCAGCCATTTAGAGCCGAGGAATATAGACAAGATGTCCACTCAGCAATATATCGATGTGTCGCAAGGAACGTCGTTGGTTCCATTGCCAGCAAAGATGTCAATGTAAGAGCAGGTAAGTGTTCTAATGGCTTCTATAAAAAATAATGAAAGGAATATATAAAATTGTTTAAAAATGAATATAAGAAATGAAACTGTTATACAAAGAAAACTATACTCGTTGATCATATAGCTAAGGCTATATTATAAAATGGTTGGACTTTCAGCGATTTACTTAATTTCAAGGTTTTCATATCTAAGTTAAAAGTTTCTTGAATGATGTTGAAGGTTTTTACATGACACTATCGAAATAATGAGAATATAAACAAAATAATCAATAGTAACCCTTATTTGTAGCCTTAGGCGGAAACTGACTATGAAATCGTGTTTTCATATAATTCTTGAAGATAAATTCTATGAAAACAAAATGTGCATGCTCACCATTCAGACTTGAACTCTTTATAAATTTAAACGTATGAAGTAGCTACAATGGCAATGGAACAATTCCAACTCTAAATGAAAATTATAGAACTTTAGTTTAGTTTAATTTAATCTATAAAATCTCTTATCGAAATTCTTAAGTGGAAAATCATTATAGGCATAGCAGTGATATTTGCACTTAAACACACTGAGATTATATTTTTCTCTCACCATGACATATTCTATCAGTTTTTTAATCATTTGTTGTTGCTCATCTTTTCTTACTTTTACTGTTCTTGTTTAAAAATAGCCAGGTATAATTACAATTCTTTCTGCTGGATTAGTAAGCATTTTGTATCATAAATTCAATTTCATTATATATCACAATCTCATTCAATGTAAACGAGAACTTAAAATACCATTAAAATAAATAAAAACCCAAGGCAAATTGTAAAACGCCGTCTTCTGAGCTCTAATACTTGATTAATAATCATCAGACAATCAACTATTGAATCCTACCATAACTAGACATATCATTGTGAAAAGAAGGATTTAAATACCTATTTTCATTAGCTAATTCGGCTACATTGAAATGAAAATAAGCTTACTAGTATCTAAATAAGAAAGATATAAGAATTGAATACGATTCGCCATAGTGACAATCACTGGAGTTTTGATGAATTTCTTTTACACTCATACATTATTTTAGCTGTATTCTTTCAAAAACAACTTATGATACATATAATGATCATTATAACTAAAAAATTATTGACTTCAATTTTTTTTAAAAATATCGTTTACCAGTGCAATTTAGAAAGCAAAATACTTTTATTTGTTTGCGACCAGTTATAATGGAATAATAGTTTTCATTGACACTTTTGTGTCTCACTATCCCAATTTTCGAATAATTTCATCCACTCCTGTTTGATTTTGTTTTAACTAAAAATGTTTCTATTTGGACTTAATGATATCACTTACCATCCGTCTCTCTTATATTTCAATAATATTAAACCATCAACAAACCTTTCAAATTCCCTTTCGTATCTATCATCAGCTAAGACTTGAATGAAAATTCACGCTAAAGCTAAAAGATTACTCTACATTCACATGAAATGACCTTAAATGAAAATTTCAAATTATGGATTTTTAATTTTTAACTCCTTAACTTGTTTGCTCGTACGCCGTCCGTGCATCGAATTATATCTATTTTAAACTTATAAACTAAAACAAAGTCATTAACAGACGTTATAATTCGATATGATAATTACGAGGGATACATAAATATTTCAACATTCCTTTAAGATCTCAATTGAATTAAAATGATAATGCATTCCCAATATATAAGTTGTCATCTAATTAGACAGTAGAGAAAACAAACCAGTTAAGTGGTTAAAAGACCTTTAATATTTCATCATAATGTTATACGGCTATTTACTATAATATTTGCTTCGATAACGTTTTCACAATAGTATTGTGTGCAAATTTATGTGCTTTTGTTTGTAAGTTAAATTTCAGAAATATCTTTATAAATTGTGCCTGTATTCTTTAAAATGAATATTTATGTCTGAACAATGTTACTTAGTTGATTTACACAATTTCTTTGAAAATGATCCAAATTCAGCTTAAGTATATGGAGCTTGTCTTAATAAATAATAATTTAAATCAACTAAATTATCTGCTCAGGTGTATAAATTAAGTGTTCCCTGAAAGTGAGGAAAACATATTTTACAAACTGTCTGCGATATTTTTTTCACATCATTAATTTTCTTGAGCAAAGTCTGAGGTTCTGAACTCTAATTAGCTGAAGCGGGATACCAGATCTTCGTCGAAATCAGGCAAGGGTGTCATAGACAATTTTACAAAATTAATGGAGGGTCAAATTATAGAAAGAACATTATGCCGTAAGCCATTTATAATGTGTAGCCTTAACTGTTTTACATCATCGCTAATTTTAATTATTTCTGAAAGGTGTTACATGCTATCTATTCATCAACTGGATGACGTGCAATTACTTAGGCAGCTTATCATATTTTGCAAATTTCCTTAGATCTAAACTTTATTTTGAGTGCCTTTATTTATTTTGGTGTTCAATTATAATTTGCTTATCATTCTAAAAAGAAAAAGCAACTTCATTTTTTATTGCTCTAGTTGATCGATATTTTCCTCATCTAAAGTAATGCTTCATTAGAGATTTAAAATAAACAAAAAATTCCAGTAAAATAAACTAACTACAGAATATTCTGCAATATATAGTCCATATGCATGAAAATTATGATAAAATAATATAATATTACAATTATTTTTAATTTTATTTTGTACTCTTGCTGATAGATATTTTTTTTTCATCTTGCATATTGCTTCATAAAAGATTTAAAATAAACAAAAATATTCCAGTAAAATAAATCAACTTCAGAATATTCTTGAATATGTTATTCATTTACATAAATATAAAGATGTAGAAGATCATATTACAATAGTTTTGAATTTAATTTTTGTACTAAATTTTATTCATGTTTCTTCTCATTTGATGTTATATTTCATGGCAGAATTAAAATAAATCAAAATGTTCCAGTGAAACCAACAAACTTCAGAAAATCCTTGAATATCCAATCCATGGACCTTATAATCCAAAAGATTTCTATATAATTATTTTTAATGCTTGTAGGATTTAAATTCACAGTTGAAAGCAATGAATGCTGAAGAAATAGGTAGGCTACCTAAAGAGGTTTTAGTGATTTCAAAATTCAACTCGTGTGTTTTGGAAAAGCAAAAATGTTTCACATAGTTCGCATGTCTGATTCCAAGTTTTTTGAAAGCGATGTTCTATGAAATTTCAAGCCATTGTACCATGATATGCTAGAAATCAAATGAACAAATTATCCTGGAAAAAATTATATCTTGGAAACAATATAAACAAAAGATAGTTAAATAAGATTTAAAGTGCAGTAAAATGTATGGAAATGTTATAGTTTTCAAATGTATAGTTATTTTCATGAGAATAGATTATTATTGCATTTAAATAAATATTTATAATTGTATTAAATATTTAGTTCACTAAAATGTTCTATTTAATATTAATGATTATTCAAATACAGACTACGAAAAGATTTATGCAAAGTTTTTTAAAAATTTAGACATTTTTTTCAAAAAGCATTTTACAAAGATTTTCAACTTTGAATTCAAATATAGTAAAAAACTTTAAATCAAGAATGTAATAATCAACTACATGTAGAATCTATCCATTTAAATACATTTATGGCAATATAATTAAAAATTAATTGAGAGAATGAAGAAATATATTCCAACAATCATAATCAATTATTTGGGAAAAGAAAACTTTTTTACTAAAATATAATCCATATTAATGTTTCCTTATTTAAATGATTTTGAAAATATATAAAACATATTTAAAATTTCTTTTTCAGTTCATAAGAAAAACATAATAACTAATGTTTAAGAAAAAGAAATGCTTCAATCCAAATACCGAATATACGTACTAGTATATACAGGTAGATAGACAAGAAAAATCTGAGTTCGAAGAATTTGATGTTTAATGCTTACTTTTCACTTTTTATTCTATACCTATTGACAAATATGTAAAACAACAGCGAGGGTATGAAGTGTTTTTTTTTATTTTTAATAGCGATCTTGTGAATTTCACAACTGTAATCCATTGTTTCAAATGAAAGAGGACAGATTTACAGATTAAATAGAATTTAGTGACAGATTCGTGACTGTCTAGGCCATTCGATGTTAACTATTATTCAAACCTTTTGTGTAAAATAGTTATTCAAAACTCTGATTCCAGGAACCAGATAAAATTCTGATGATAGAAAGTATCAAAACATACATTTATGACTGGGTAGGAATAAAAACTCTACTATTGAAAGATATTATTCACAACTCTTATTTGGAGAACCAAATCAATTTATGTTGACAAAAGAACTTGAAACATCAATTTTTGTTGGTATCAGGAATACAAATATAACTATTGCGTTTTCTACAAAATAAGTCATCACAATTTCTAATTTTTACCTCATATATATAGCCATTATGTATGAGAAAGGTTTTGCTGATAATTTATTCTCTCAGCAGTGTATTAACCCAATTTAGATGAAATAAAAAATATTTAGATTTATAAAGCGTTAAAGGTTTTTATGTAATTAAAAATTGTTTCCTCTTCATTAAATCAACCTGTATTTGTTTATTTAAATTGCATTTTTTGTAGAATAATAATTAATACAAATCTAATTCAGACCCAAATACCAATATTAGATATTACTGGAATTTTGCAAAGACCAACAAAAGACTTTTTCTTTTACAAGATTAATTATTAGTAAATATTTTGTAACTTCTGAAACATTGTAATCAACATTAAGTGTTATTTAATTTCTTTATTTTGATTGAAACATAGATATCAAAAACTGTTTTTATTTTCATAAATATGAGATATAAAGCGAGAATGTCAATTATGTAATGAAAAATGAGTGGCCCAGAAATCAGAATAATAGTTCAATTAAAAATTCACTGGATGAATGATAGAATAAATGATGATTTCACATTGAGTCTACCAGGCAGATCATTTATTCCTCTGAAAAAATTTATTCTTATCAAATATTTCGAAGCTTCTGAAGTTCAAATTTTTCTTCCAGCACAGCTCTTTTCCAAACATGAAGTTCTCAACTTTCCGAATTTTCTATCAACAGCGAGTGCCACAATCAACATTCAGTGTTACGTAATTTCTTTACTTTGAAAAGGAAGTGAACATCTAAAGCTGTGTCTTACGAGGATGGGTACGAGCTACAAAATGAGTTTGTTACGCGTAAAATTGAGTTTTCTAGATTTTTCTTTTGCTACTCAGAGAGACGGCATTCTCCTTTGCAGTTAACGGAGAAGGAGACGTGACTTCAATCCAAATTAACTTCAACAACCACGTGCCAGGAAATTTATATGGGTTTTTGATGGCGTTGTGAGCAAATGGCCTGTGATATGTTTTGTTGCTAGAGAATTGAAATGCGTTTGTAGAGGTTAATATCCCATTAGTGTGGGCTTTCTTTTCATACCCCTGTTTGTTTGTTTTTTAACTTTTCTGGATCACAAAGAAACTAAGTAAGTTAAAGGATTTTTGTGGCTGTCTTAATGAAATACGCCATAAAAATTTCAAAATGTATTTTAAAACAGTAGGCTTCTTTTTAAATAAAATAATAAATATTGATATACTTTGTTGCTTCACGAAATAAATAGTTATTTTCTTTTCAATGTATTTCTGTCTTCAGTGTAACGCATTTACTTGGTAATATGACTTTGTTTTAACAGTAATAAAGGCATTAATATGCATGTCCAAGATGGAAATCATCCTTTCGTCTATTTTTATAGCTTAGGCACTCTGATTTCTAAAAGAATTATTTATAAACATTATTTGGATTTGGGTTAGAAATATAAATCTCAGCATTAATCAAAACAAAAACGTTTAGTGTTGAGAATATAGAAAATCATTTAGATCATGGATATAAGTTTATAAACATTCATTTCCTTAATAAGCATCATATTTTGTAACGTATATTCCGTATAGGTGGAAAAATAAACCATCATTTAGATCATGGATATAAGTTTATAAACATTCACTTCCTTAATAAGCATCATATTTTGTAACG
>BGPR01013485.1:16666-27622 GCA_013235015.1 Araneus ventricosus
TTCCTTAATAAGCATCATATTTTGTAACGTATATTCCGTATAGGTGGAAAAATAAACCATCATTTAGATCATGGATATAAGTTTATAAACATTCACTTCCTTAATAAGCATCATATTTTGTAACGCATATTCCGTATAGGTGGAAAAATAAACCAAATAATATAATGAAAAAAGGAAATTTTAGATTTATGCTTAAAGAAAGTTTTGGATTCAGCGTTTTGTTGAATAGTTTTTAATATAAACTCGAAAATTCTTATTTCCATTATTGAAATCAAAGAAACTTTGATTGAAAAATTAACATGATTTAAATCCGTTTGATTTAAATATTTTTTTAATTTTCTTTTAATTTTGTCAAAAAACTAGAACTTCATACATTGGGTACACTTAAGAAAACAAATTTTAATTAAAGGGCTAAAATATTGAGAACTTCCGGAAATTTATTAATTTGAAATACCATGATATTAATAAATTCATGGATTCCATTTAATTTTCTCCGATTTCATATGCATCCATTTCTAAGTCATGGAGAATTGGAAGCTCACACATGAAACGGGAATAGTGCGCGCAAAATTTTGATCTCTATTTTATTGGCTTATTTCGTTGCTCTTACCCTTTTACCCACTGTGTAAAATCTTTTAAATTATATCAATATTTTATTACAAACTAGGAGATTTGCACCAGTCTAAGACGGGCTTTTAACCCGTCAACAATATCTCAGATCTGATTGTCACAAATTTATTTATAGAAATTTTAGTATAAAATATTATGCACATTGCCAGAGTGCTTAAAAAAATTTTAAAAAAACCATGAAAAACAGAACTGATGATTCAATTGACGGTAACTTTCGTTTTGCAAATAACTTTAATTTTAACAATAACTTTCATTTTATCTGAGTGAATATAATGCAAAATCCACTAACAGAAAAAAATGCATTACCAAAATGCAAAATTTAAAAAAATGCTGAAAGAAAATATTAGTAATAGCATGCACCACAAATTCAAATCTTAAGAAAAATATCTTTTAACGAAAACAAAAGTATTCTAAATTAATAGCATGAAAAGCAGAACTCATTAATCAAGTGAAATGAATTTTCATTCTGTAAATAACTTTAGTTTTAACAATTAGTTTCGTTTTGTCTGAGTAAAAATAATGCAAAATTAGCACTTGGTCATATATTCAAAAGATAATTAATTCAAATAGAATTTATAACATTTAAGAAAACGACTGTCCTTTTTAATATTCAATTCGAAAATTAAGTACGTGAAAGGAAAAAAGAATGTTGGATGCATGTGAATAGTCAAACACTCTAAATATTAGCGTGTAATTTCATAAGAACTCCAATGAAATATATTTTGCTTACAAACACTGAAATCAAAACTAATTACGAAAACCGGATTAAAAACAATTAGTAAGAAATGATAAAAATACTTATAATATGTTTCCTTCTAGTTAAATCTTCCCTATTCATACTCTTTACCAGTCCATTGGATACTTTAAAAGATCCCAAAAGTTAGCAAAATGATTCAATGTTTCCCAAAACTCAGAGAAAAAAATACACAAAATAAAAAAAATGCCGAAAGATTTAGGAAAATAAATTAATTCTTGTATAACTCCTGTTTTATATTAAATAAAATAAAAAAATACCGAAAGACTTAGGAAAATAAATCAATTCTGGTTTAACTCCTATTTGATATTAAATCACCATAGAATCAAACAGCATCCTGTGTATATGTTAACGTCTAGATAGAAAAAAGGAAGTTTTTGATCATATAAGCTGCCTCAATCTTTTTGGAACGTAGCCAAGCCAAACCACGTGAGCCTTACTTCAATTTCTGGCCTATATTAATATAGATTATTATATTTTGATTTAAGTTTAAAAATGAAAACTTAAAATGGCTTTTTTCCCATGTTAAGATTTTGAAATTTCATGTTTCAAAAATCATAAGGAATTTTCCCTATTTAAGAAAAAGTTTCAAAATTTGGTATATGCTTGCTTATCTTATTGTTATTTTGTATACAGAAAATAAAATGAAATGTTTTATAATTTCTCATTTCTTCCAGTAAATGGCAGCAAAAGAATTATCTATATACACACCTGCTCCAAAAGTACGCAACAAACACGAAAAGACGCTGTACACATGCAAAACGGTGAATTAAAACACACAATTTACATATGAGGTAGAGATTGCATCGCCGAATGCAGATAGGCAACCAAAATTAGCATTAAACGCAATCCCGCGGTCACACCGCAACGCCTTAAAAAGGGGCTTGCCGGACCTATGCTTCAGTTCGCATGCAGCGATAGTTCTGCGGAATCCGATATAGCCAGAGCGGAAAGCATAAGTAGAAGAAACCATTTGCACGATGAGATGCGTTGGAGGGCTGTCGGTATGTTGCAAACTGGTGCAAGACAATCTGCTGTTGCCAGAGATCGTAGTGTCATCCATAGGCTGTGGAACCATTACCAAAGGAATCAAAACGCCAGTAGAAGACGTGGGTCTTGACGCTGGAGATGTGCCAGACGCCGGAGGACACTAACAGCTCGACAGCTGGTGTCGAAGCTGTCTGCTGCTGCAAGAAGGCCCATATCCCGCCAAACTGTGTCACGCAGACTGCATGAAGGAGGACTGTTCGCACGACGACCTGTTGTTTGTGTGCTTTGGTTCCCAGCGCACGTCAGAGCACGGTTGCATTTGGCCCGTGAACATCGTAGTTGGACACCAGAGCAGTGGGGCCTCGTACTCTTTACGGATGAGTCTAGATTTAACATTCAGAATAATTCCCGAAGGGCAATGATATGGCGAGAGCCAGGGACACGCTAGCGGGCACCAAACATCGTCGAAAGAGACCATTACAGAGGTGGCGGGTTACAAGTGTGGGCAGGGATAGCAACGAACGACCGAACCGACCTCTACATGTTTTCTGGAGGTTCCGGTCACAGCTGTCCGATATCGCGTCGAAATCCTACACCTTCTTGTGGAGCCTTTTATCGCTGCAATGGGTACCGATGCGATATTTATGGACGATAACGTCCGCCCTTATTGAGCAGAATTGGTGTGGAGTTATTTGGAGAATGAAACCATTCCACAGATAACGTGACCTACTTGATTTCCGGACCTGAATCCCATAGAGCATGTGTGGGACATGTTGGGAAGACGGATTTCAGGTCGCAGTGTGCTTCCAGACACCCTCCACGATCTCCAACAAGCCTTACTACAGGAATGGGCATTACTGCTACAACAAGCGATCGCCGTTGTTAAGCATGCATTTCAGGTAGAGGGTATCATACCCGTTATTAGTGTGTGGTTCCCATTGAACATTCTGCTTACCAGTTCGGGCTGTCGCGCCGCGACGGCCGTAATATATGTGTTTTTATATGTCTTTGCTTTATTATTTGACATGTTGTCTAGTAATGCCGCACCTACCTAGTGTACAACTTTCACGCATATCCATTAAATAGTTTTGGTTTTATTCCGAGTTTTGCCTTTGTTGCTTATTTTTTGAACAGGAGTGTATTTAAATTGTTATTATTTACTATTAAAATAATGTGGTAAAAACCTTCACCGAGTTCGCCAGCCTGAACCACTAGGCCAATTTCCATATTTTTTTCATATGGAACCTCATGACGTCGAGATATGTCATCAAGGATCGCCTTTTACCCCATCCCACATTTTCTAACGAAATTAAAAAACATATAGAAAATGTATGGTCGAGAAAGGTGTTTTTCGATTTCATTCTAATATAGGGGATGTTGTTGAACACACGACCCTTCATTGCAAATATAAACTTCATAAGCTTCCATATGAAATAAAAATTGTCTAATTCGGTCTGGTGGTTGGGGCTGGGAGATTTCTATAATGTTTACCCATATGGTAAAACCTTCAGATAGTTCGCCAGTCGCAACCACTCGACGGATTGCGATAATTTTTATTTCATATCAAAGTTTATGACGTCTAGATATGTCACCAAAGTTCGCCTGCCCCAGCCCCTTTTTTCGAACGAAATCGAAAAAACACTTCTCCACCGTTCATTGTCTATATGTTTTTTTTCGATTTCGTTCAAAAATGGGACTGCGGGGGCTGGAGACTCTTCACTGCAAATCTAAAAGTCGTAAGACTGCATATAAAATAAAAATTGTCGAAATTGGTCGGGTGGTTGTTGCTGGCGAACTCTCTAAAGTGTTTTCCCCATATGGTAAAATCTTCAGACAGTTCTCCAGCCCCAAACACTTGACGGATTTCGATAATTTTTATTTAATATCAACGCTTATGGCGTCCAGATATGTCATCAAAGGTCGCCAGCCCCCCACCCCCACTGTCTCTTCTCTATGGGGGAAGTCTTTTAGACAGTTCGCCAACAACAACCAGCCCACGGATTTCAAGAATTTTTATTTTGTATGAAAGCTTATGAAGTCTAGATTTGCAATGAAGGGTCGCCTGCTCCCCCCACTCCCCACCCATCTTTCAACGAAAACGAAAAAAAAACATCTCCACCGTTCAATGTATATATGTGTTTTTGATTTCGTTTGAAAAGGGGGGTTGGTGGGCGGCAGGTGACCCTTGATGACATATCTAGACGTCATAAGCTTCCATATGAAATAAAAATTATCGAAATCTGTCGAGTGGTTAGGGCTGGCGAACTGTATAAATGTTTTACCATATTATTGTCTTCTTCTTTTTTCTAATCCTTCTTATCTGAATCAGATCAGATCCATGAGGTCGTTCGCCTTCATCATCGTCTCCAACACGAAATCCGGTCGCTTAAGCAGGTCATCATACACCAGGGCAACACAGTCAAGTAGATGTTGCGGAGTGGCCTCAATCATGTTGCACTTTGTGCAAATATTGAACTTCTTATCACCACGATAGAATCTGAGGGCTTTTAATTGACCGGATGTTAAGCGAGCCAAAGCTGTTTGGTCTTTCCTATCCCCTTAAAATGTATAGTAGCACCGGGGCCTTCACTACGATAGAAATAATAGGTGAACCAAGCATGGAAGAAAAGAGAATGAGCAGCTTCCGTTGGTACCAAGTACCTTGGGCAGCAGAAGGTAGAAGTTATTGTAAATATATAGATCTGAACAGTTTCATCAGAATGGCGTGTCAGAAATATTGTAAAATACCTATTGTAGGTGATGGAAACTGTTTATTTAGGACGATATCATTCAGTATTTATGGATCTGTAGACTTTCATGCCGAAAGTCGTGAAAAAATTATATAAAACATTACAAATGGATTAGGTTTATTGAAAGATCTTACATTTTTAAAAGGAATCTGTTGTCTACAAAGAATATGAAATGTACTATGGTTTTATGGTCTGTTAGAGCGGCTAGTATTTAAATAATTATTAGATTCATCTTAAAACTCATGCACGGGACTGTACAATATATTTCAATAAAGCTAAAAAAGCTAAAGCAAGAGAATGAATATTTTGAAAAGTAAAACTTTTAAAAAGGAAAATTTCTGTTTTAATTAAAGTTTTACTAAACATCCATTTCATTCGAATTTTTCGAATAAAAATCTTTAATTTGAATGCTAAAATATGATACTTAGAAATTTTTTTCTATTTTAATTAAAACAAAAATATTAAAAGAGTCTTGTCTCTTTATCGCCTAATCTGTAACAATTAATATGAGGCAGTTCTATGAACCTATATTTTTTCATTCATGGTTATGTTTTTATAAAACTTTATATAAAAGTTAGCTTCAAAATATTTCTAGTTTGAAATAATTATTTTTCTGCCTGCGTTAACTGATGTCATTTCTTTTTCTTCTTTGCTTAAAATGAATATAAATTAATTTATAATGCTATGAACAATATAGATTTTTGTACAGCATATGAATGTATCCATTCATAAATGTTGGAGAATCGAAAGTCCACACGAAGGACATAAGGGCTGCTGGAAATATATAGATCTTTATTCTGTTTGCTTCTTTTCTTGCTCTTTTCCTCCAACTCATTATGTCAAAATTTTAAATAACATGAAATTTGATTTTTCTTCTTATTTTGGACAACATAATTGGACCTCTGCACTTCTGACGAGCTTTATATTAAAAAACAGATTGGTATATAAAAAACATACATACATAATTTGCACTCAATACCATTTTGATTTTATAAGATATTCAAATATACAATTTCATCTTAACAATAGAGCAGAAAAATTAAAAAGCACAGTTTTGAAAAATTTAATTTTGGAGAAATATGAATGATTTCAACGAAATTATTGTAGCATGATTCGAAAGAACACAAGTTTATTAATTTTTTCTAAGTTTCTTGTCCAGAAAAATATTTTTACTTCCCAGAATAAATAGCTACTTGAAAATGTCTTTTTTATTTAAAAAAAAAGATGGTTTCAAACTATTATATTCTGTATGATATCTCATAACACATATTTTCTACCTCACAAACAGACTCTTCTTAAGATAGAAAGTAATATCTTAGCAATAGAAAAGATTTGGGATCATCACTCCGTAACATTTATTCTCATCAATCTGTATCGTTTATTTTTCGTTTGAAATATAATATTCCTCTTTTAAATCAATTTCAGTTGTAAGAAATATGTTTAGATTTCTTAATATGATGGTCGATATTCCAAACTGACAATTTGAGAAAGATTTTTATTTATTTATTTATTTTGAAAAAAACGCATATTCGAATAAAATTATTTATATATTTTTCTTCTTAACTGAAATACTTCATGTTACATTGACACTAACCAGTCAACTTTTATGAAAGAATGTTGCCAATAAAATGATGAAAACAACAAAGGAAAAGGAAAATGGATTTTCTAAGGTCAGAATATTGTAAAAGAAGTGTATATCGTGTTTTTTTTATTTTTAACACCAATCTCTCATATAGCGACTGTTTTCTTTGGCTAATGAATAAAAATTCAGTTTATTTTTAGCTATAAATACAATCATGTTAAGTGTTAATAATTCATAAAAAGAAATGATTCATCCCAAACAATATTACCAGAAAACATACATATTTTTTATTATTATATTCATATTTCAGATTAGAAAAATAGAATTAAATTTTTTTCTGATGTAATGTGCAACCGCTTTAGATTTTAAATAAATAAAATTTGACTCGAAATGAATAGGAAATTCTAATCACTTATAACAAAATATCTCTGAAACATCTGTGAGATGTAATGTAAAATTCATAGGCACTAAAACGACAACAAAAGCATATTTTGACCATCCAAATGCGGAAATAACTTGATAAATTTCGATTATTCATCTGTCATTATTCATCTGTCATGGTAAGTAAATCATGATTCAATCTGATATTACGAGGTGATTAAAAATAAGAAACTGACAAACTTACAATAACAGTGAATTCTTCTATCTATTTTAGGTGTATTCATTGATCACAAAGCTTTTTTAATGAAAATTTAATATATTAGCGAATTTTCATTAAATATTCTATTTTGCAAAATAATCGTTTGTGAAACATTTTGTACTTCTACCAATTTACATATAAAATTTTTAAATCACAGTTAAATATTTGCGTTCCATATTAAACAGAATATTTTCTACTTAAAATAACTGAATTAAATAATTTTTTGTGTAACATATATAAGAAAATCATTATGGACGTTTCTTAAAATGCTAAATAAGGCCAGTAATAAAATTTAAATTAGACCTGTTGTAAAAGGCCTGTGTCTATTTGCCACGGGCCTTTTACATGTTATACTCAATAAAATCATTTTAGTCTTTGCATATAAATGACCTTAACTCAACTCTTAAATAAATTAAGAGGCTAATATTTAATGTTTCTGTCATTTCAGTAAAAAACACATATATTAGCTCCAAGCATTTTAAGAATCTAAATTGAATTAAAAATTTGTCTCATTTTAGTTAGCTTAAACTCAAATTGAAAGCATATATTCAACAAGTAAATAAAGCAAATGTGAACTGTAACTTCTTAGATTTGTTTTGAGTTCTTCAATCTGTAACACGCATTAAAGAAACAAATGATCTCCAAGAAAAACAGAACCTTTTTACAGCCGAGATATAAGCCTGGATTTAGTTTAAATGATCCAATCGTATGTATTTCAAGAGAAGTTTTTCACTTTAATCTTTAGATACCTTTAAGAAAAATGAATATTGCTTCTACATAAATATGGTTAAAGAAAATGTTGTGCATCTCAAAGAAATCTCTTCTTTTTTCATAGTGAATTCGGAAAAACATCCGTTTCCTGCCCTGTGCTTATTGGTTCCTCTCAGAAGTCCATTGAATAAAACAAATACGCCTATTTGCTAGTAACTACCTCCAAAAGAACCACACTTTATCTTGCCTTGTCGTTTGACCTACCTCTCCCCTTTGCCGGAAAGGAGAGAAATTCGGCGTCAAATAAAAATAGCTATGGATGAGGGGTTTGAAAAACTAAATAAAAGAAAAAGGAACTGACGTTTTCCAGTTCTACCTACAGTTGAAAACAAATAAGGAGTCTTCAGACAATTCGGGAACGTAGACAGCCAGTTTACAAACGTAATGTTAGACGAAAAGAGGCAGAATGGTTAGTTTGTTCCGCCGGGTTTGAAGGCACATTTAAGTTCCGTCTACTCGTCTCACCGTTCAACGTATACGTGATCTTCATTCTTTACTTTTTCCTGAAACGTTTTGTGACATAGTGGATTGATACAAGTCCAGTCACGTACAAGTTTCACGTTGAAACTGCTAGGAGCTATTGAATTCTCAGATGTAGCTTCAAGCCAGTTCTATTGGTTTTCTTCTCTGCTATTTTTATCTTGTTGAGAATTTTTTTTTCTCTCCGCGCTTCTTTTTGTTGGATGAAAGAAATGAAAAAACGAGCTGAACATTTGCGAGATATTGGTATTTTGGATACCTATTGTGAAATGACATTTTAAGCTGCGTTTGATTTTATGTCTGTTGATATATTTTTGTGTGTCTACAAACAAAAATGTCCCGCGAATACTGTATTTTTATTTATTCGCTTATATAAAAAATGTCGCCTGAAATAGTGCTATGGTGTGCTGTGCTACTAGTATAAACAGATGGAGGTATATTTTAAGTTTTCTGTGTTTCCGGACACTGACAGTAGAACTTTGAATAAAAAGTCTTTATAAAATAGCTTTCTTTGTGCCGTTTCTGAAAATAACAAACTGTTGTTTGAAGGATTTTATATTAAATTTCGATAGATAAGTATATTAAATTTTCTTGACTATATTTTCAAGCATGAATCATATATTTTCCGAGTGATTATTTTCACTGTTTGAAGATAAAAATGGTTAGAAACCCAAAACATGAAAAGATTATTGAAGAATATTTTCATAAAAGCATCACGAAACTTGGATTTGGTATGAATTTCTTAGTAAGCTCTATAGTTCTTCAGTTTGCTTTGAGGCAAAATTATATAAAGTTTTCTTGCTAAATCAAATAATTTTGTAAGTAACCTCTCTTAATCTTCTTTGGATATATTTAGTCTTATAACACAGTAGGCTTCTCTAAAATCAGGAAAACAACTTATAACTGAAAGTTTAATATGCACTAATTAATTCCTACATTTTATTAAGGATTTCAGATTTTTTTGTGTTATTGTACAATCCAAATTATTATTGCTTGTGATTTTTAAGATATATTATGCAAAATAGTCCATAAAATCTGTTTTTATTTCCTAGAGGAGATGCAATTGTCAAAAATGCATCTAAAATATATAAATGATTTAATAACATTTCGTCATAAATTGTATAACAATATCTGTTAGATAATTGTTAAAGTTTTTACAGATATTATGCAACTCTCACAAATGTCTTTGCATAAAGATCATGAATTTTATCAATACAAGACTAACTCTTTCGTTCCTTCAAATAGTGTATCATGCTTTTTTATTATGCTGTTTTTCAATAAATTTTAGGAGATTTCTTTCGCAGATTACGGAGATATTAATACATCCTTACTATAAGAACAAATTTATAATCAGCTTCAAAAATTTTAGGAAAATGGTATCTTTACCTTGAAAATTGTAGGAAATTGAAATAAGTTTTTAAGCAAACATAAAATGTTTATAAGTATTGTGTTACAGTGGCGGAAAAATAAAATAAAATTAAAATTCTTTGCATGCAGTAATGAATTTAACAAAGAAATCAAGCAAGAGATAAAATCTTTCTTACCATGCATAATATAAATGCAGATCTGGTTAATTTTTTCCATCTTTATATGTAACTTTACCTTACACAATTATTAATATCAAATGGTCAAGTTACTTGATATGTGAAGTAATTACGTATTTCTTAACATATTGCAAGCTTTTATTTGCTTTAAATAATTCAGATTAGAATAAAACAAGGCACATTTTTTGGAAACTGATAAAGTCGTTTTATTTTTCACAGAATAAAAATATAGTTTTAAAATACATAAAAATAAAAACTGATGATAATGTACGTGTTTGACTTTTTAATTATTGTGAATTTCTAACTCAGTTATGCTTATTTATAAATAACAAAACCCAAGGAATAGTTAGTAATATAGAAACTTATTAGTAGAAATTTAAACTTGTTAAGCTATGAACGTTTTTAACACTCTTGTTAATGCAAATTCATTTTTAAACATTACAAAAACTTCAGCACTTGAGATAACTTTGAGTGGATTTCCTTGTCAAAAACGCATTACATATTCTTGTGCATTATATTTCATGGTGGTATCTCAGTCTATAGAAACTTAATAGTTTTTTATTTCTAAGTTTTTTGTGAAAGTGGTTAATATTGTGTAATTAAATATTTAAAACCGCTTGTTTTTCTTCTGAATAATTTACGCAAGAAACTGCTAAATTATTTCTGATGTAGCGTTAAGGAAAGAAATAGCTTTTAAACCAACACATTTTCAGTCAATATTTTGATGATTAACAGGAACATCTAAGAGCAAATTACCTCGCTATGTTGGTAATCTTAACAAGAAGATAATTATGTTAGAATGAGGTCTCATGGGA
>BGPR01013485.1:27632-41657 GCA_013235015.1 Araneus ventricosus
AAAAAAGAGAAAGTTGGTTCATTAATGAACCTAGAAATAAAAAAGAGACTTTAGTCGATTCTTCATTACCACATTTATAACTAAATCTCTCTTATCAGATTGGAAAATCTTCATGACAATCGCGAGGAAAGAAGTAACTAGCGAAAGAAAAAAAGCAGCAAAGTCAGCGGAAAAAAAGCTTTTTCCAATAACTTCTGAAAATACGAAAGTTAATAATGGTAATTATTGCCTTAAATTTCTCTTCTTTGACGTCAATGGAATAAAAATGTTGTGACTAACATTTAAAAAATGTTCTAATCATGCATACGGGACCTATTATATTAATAAAAAAACGATGGATTTTTCTTTGTTATTTATGCTTCCATTTCATATTATTTGCTTATCAAAACGAAATAAATGTAAAAATAAATCTTATAGAACCATGCATTAAATGTATTTAATCTAGAACTGCATGGTAACAATGCAGTTAAAACGGTTTCGTTTCAATATTTTATAAATTAAAATTAAATTGTGTATAGATTTCTACGTTGGATTGATTTTATTTTAACAATTATCACGCACATCTGTTCTCTTCTGATTAATTCTTTTTTGTGTTTATATTATATTTTAGAAGTAAACGAGTATTCAGCAATAATGATTGTAATTTAAATTTCATCAGTGTCTTTAATCAGCGTAGTTAATAGATATCTTTTTCTAACAATGTATTTTGCTCGTTTAATTTTACACTGTTATAATTTTCAGGTTACTAAGTCTATATATTTCTCTTGAATGATAAAAAGGCTAATTTCGTAATAGAAAGCCATGGGAAAGCTTTCTATATACTATTAAGTGTTTTATGCATTTTTAAGTAATGATAGGCTGTTGAACATTTTTCCATTGCTCAATACATTCATTCCGCTCTTTTTTGACTTTCGAAGCTACAGTGGTAATTATTTTCTTATAAAATCTTCTTTTAAAATTTCATAAAAAAATTTGACTAACATAATCAGTTAAAGCATTGTTATGCTTCTCAGCTTCATTTTTTTGAGCTTTTTAATGAAATTAATTGCTTAACAGCTAACTTTTACATGCATAAAGTTATTAAGTGGTTGCAGTAATATAAATTTAAAAGATTCATGTACTTAAAACTAGATTAGGAACTTACTACATAACAAATGGAGCTCAGTCATATGTCGCTTATACTTTCCTAAATTATGATTCTGCTTTATTATAAAACTCTGAATCTGCCTTATAATTTAATTCCTTTTTTCATTAATTTCAAATGAATTTAACTGATAATAAACTTCTTTTTATTTAACAGTATAGAATAGTACAATTTATTAATTCGATATTACATTTAAATTTAAGCTGTTATTTTTCTATTAGCTCTTTATAAGAATTAAGAATAATTAGAAATAATTTTTCAGTAATTTTAGTAATTTTTAAAGAACTGTACGCCGTCTTATAAGCAATTACCGGTTATTGCCACGGGATGCTGGAAATGGATCGTTTTTAATGAATATATTCATATTCATATACTTTGTGAAAATAATTATAATGCACATTTGAATCATGCTAAAATCACAAGGAAAATGTTTGTGTTCAAAAGCCTGCTACTGCACCTATTTCATCTACTTTGAAATACCATCTTGTGCATCTATTATTTTATCATCTAAAAATTGATAGTCTTATTTATCACCTAAAAATTTCCTTATTGTTGTACAAAAGGTGCGAAGTCGGCAGATAAATAATACTAAAATAAAAAGTCTCGAAAGGAAACGAATTATCTGAATTGCTTACAGGATTGTATAGTAGGATCGACCGAAAAAACTCAATTTTTTTTCTCATGTCGCTATACTGCGAAAAAGTTGTGAATTGGTGAGAAATAGAACGAGGAATGGAAGTAAGGAAATTGATTGATACCTTCCGTTTCCGCAAGAGCCTTCAAAATCGAAAAATTGTCGAAATTCTGATATTTAAAATTTTAAAAAAATTCTCTATCTCTTTGTTATAGCACTAGATGTTAATTGCTTATCTTCTTAAGAGTAATAAAGTTAATTTTGTCAAAATAAGCCCATATTTTCCGATTGCACGTTCCCTCCAAGATTGACAAAAAATATGTGAAATTACTTCAATATGCAATTTGTAGATCTTACTCCTCAACATAATCTTCATACATCCTCTTGTCGATGAATTGCAAGAAATATATGCATATATAGAACAAAATGCTATATAGGTCTAAAAATATACCAACTTCATAGGAAACATGCCAGCAGAAAATATGGACCTATTTTGAAAAAATAAACTTTTTTGCTCTTAAGAAGAAGGGCACTTCACAGGTATTGCTAGAATAAAGAGATAGAAAAGATTTTTAAAATTTAAAAAATCATTGAAAACCAATCGATTTTTGTCAGTTTTTACGATTTTCAAGGCTCTAGTCACAAAGGAAGATATCAATAAATTTCCTTACTTTTTTCTTGCTTTTTCTCATCAATTCGCTACTTTTCAGTGGTATAGCTATATAAAAAATGAGTTTTTGAGGCCCACTCTACTGTATAGGCGATGCAATCGCAAAAAGGAACTAAATATAAATCACACTTTCCCAACATGTCAAACCATGTTAAGAATCTTTTCTTTATCATGCATTATTTATACTGTATATTTTTAATAATTTCATGCTTTAGAAAGACAGCTTATTTTTGGTTAATTATTGACATTATTTCTTATCATCGAATCAACTTAATAACTAATTTTTCACAATTCTACCTTATTATCAAAGATCATTGTTAACATTTAGTGCCATCCTCGTGTAGCAGAATAAATAAGGCTCAAACTGAATGAGCATTACCTTTCTACATAGATCTATTTAAACTGGAAAAGGGATAACAAGTTTCTCCGAAAAATGTAGCAAAGAAACGAATAAATGAAATCAGTAGAAAGCCAAAAACTGAGCATTTGGCAAGAATTCAAACTTCAAGATATAAATTTTCGATTTGTATTTCTCTTATGTATAATTTATAACAAGAAACATATAAACTGTTGCAAAGTTACAGTGAAACTGCTTGCAAGTTAATAAACAAAAATTAGAATAATGAATAAATAAAATGTATATCTTAGCTGCAAAATGTACTTAAAAATAGTGAATCTGAAACAAACGTAAATTTAATTTTTTCATTTAATTTGGAAACACAAATCTTTTGAAAAAAAATCATTTAGAAACAAAATTCTATTATTTTAGGGCAGTGTAAAATTCTTTTTCAAGCTCAAAACTACGAACAAAAGACCTCTCAAAATTTGCTTATGTTGAAATCAAAGTAAAAATTAATCCATGTTTTCAAAGAGATTCCTCATAGGTATTTCATCATTATAGAAAATAATTTGTATCAAATTTCGTATTTTGTCACTGAATAACTTAGCTTCAAAATGTTAAATTTAATATTTTACTATTATTCTACAATTTTTTTCTTCTTCAAACTTCTTTTTCTTCTGTATATCTTTTTATTACACATATGCGTATTTATTTACTAGTGCTTCTTTTTTTACTTCTACAGTAAATGCCAACAGATGATATTCACAATAATAAATTTGAATGTTAAAGCAATATATTGCTATATATATTTTGCTTTAAACAATGTCGCCTGTATGCTTGATTCCCTAAATTTTTCTTTTGAATCACATTAGAAAACAGAAGATAATCATTCAGTTTGTCATTCTGTTGTTCGCTGACATTTTGATTTCTCATAATATTATACGCAGTTTAAATGTTAGTTTTTTATGCACTGCGTCTCTGCCATTTTGACATATAATGTATATAAAAGATTTGACTCAAATTTATAAAAGGCACATACTGTTAGAAAAAAAGGTTGTGCATGTTGTTTTCAATATGTTATCTACAAAATAAAATAAACATATTTTTACAAGACGACCTAACACATTATTATTTTAGAGAAATGTAATCCTTCAAAAATGTGAATCTCTAAAAGTAAATGCTGCCTGGTAGCAATCTATTTCAGGTCCTATATATCTTTTTAAGGAATGGTATGGAATTCTGATATTTTTACACGATGCTTTTACTTTGCGTTTAGGGCAATTTCCAGTTCTATTTTTTTCTTTTGCATTTATTTTATCTATCCCGAAGCGTTGCATGATACTTTTGTGTTTTATTTTAATCCGAGACAATTGTTCTCTAAAATGTGAAATCTTATCCATGCTTAGGTATGAAGAAGACTTACTTTTAAATTCCAAATCCGGCTAGAAATTGTTAAATGCATGTATTGTTAACAGAATGATTTTTATAAAATTAATGAAATCTTGGAATTGCATTATATAAGAATCATGTGCGAAGATTTATAAACAATACGCAATAATAGAATTAAAATTCTCGAATTTCAAAATAGATTTCCAACAATAAATGAAATATTATTTTTTTTTATAAATACGGGTCCATTTATGAAAAATATAAGCCCGAAATACCTGTTTGAAATTACGCTAAAAATGCCGTTTTTATTGCGCATTCACTATTTTCTTTTTCTTAAGTTTAGATCTACATACATATTATCGTGTATTAACTATAGGTATCATATACATATATTTTAGACACTTCTATTTAACTTGATTTGCTTCATGATGGTAAATATGGAATTTTGTTCCCTATTTTTCACTCATTTTCTGATGTCATAAAGTTTTTGAAATTCATATAATTGCTTGTTCATAATGGCAATACACTATTTTAATATGTTCAGAACTTATTATCAATAAACTGATTAATTTAATTAAATTTTGATTCCGTATTAATGCATTTACTGGGTAGTAAATTTGTGAAAGAAATTTGATTTAAGATTCTAAAATATTTTTGTAATGAATAATAAATTAAAGATTAGAAAGTAGATAATAATTAAAATAAAGAAAATCTAATTTTTGTGTTCATTAATGAAAGTGTGTTTTTTTTAAATGTATTTATTGATTTATTTTACCTGTAATGACTGTTTTTTTCTGCTCCTTAATGAAGCCAAAAATGGAAACTAAATCCTCAGATGAAATAACTAAGCCCTATTAATCCTTATTCGAATAATTCTCAAGGATGACAGCTTTCATACATCTCCAAACATCTGAAAATGGATATATAATTCAGTTTTTCTTGCGTTTTTTTCAAATTATTTCGTAATGGTAATCTAACTGATGAATGTAGCTTTGTACTGTTGTATAAAATATGCACTCATTAATTCACGTAGACGGAAAATAGTTTACAGATTCGGCGGAGTAAAATTTATGAAAATAATATAGACAATGTTTTAAGAACAAACCTATATTAACACCATCAGTGAACGTGTCAGGTTTGACAGCATACAATTCATGCACAACCTCAGTCGAAGAGCTTAAACTTGAAACTAAGCTTCACCTGATGAATAAGTTTATTTCGTAAACGTACTCTTTAGAACAAATTTACAATCCTTTTGAGAAGAATATTTATGGCATGAAAATAAAAGGGATCATTATCTAATCAGTCTGAAGAAAACAGACTGGATGTGTTAAATGCCGGAAAACATTTCATGTTTTCAAATACCCGAGGGAAAATATATTCAAATCAATCCCTTTCATTTCTACACCAACAAATATTTTGCAAAATAATCTAATGTTTCAACAATGAATGCATTCGTAAACTTCTAATTTAATTCCTGAAACAGCAAAAAGAGAGCATAAATGAATTATTTTGAGCAGGTGTAACCTTCGCCTCCTGATAGAAGACACCTAAACAATATTCGAACGAACCAATTGTATAGCTAATTTGAAAAATACCCTGAAATTTTGTTAGTTTCGTGATATGAAACGTGATTTAATTTTTCTCTTTTTACTAGAATATCGCAGTATGTAAACTGTATGTGCAAATGTTTCATTTTAATACGTTTTCACCATGTTGATAATATGTTTTCGTTATCATAATGTTCTTTCGCTATAATCATCTAATGGAATCTTCACACTTACGATATTTTGATATTTCCCAGTTTCAAAGTATTTACGAGCTAATGCTTTCGATTACAGCCTCTACTAATCATTGGACTGCAAATGAGATTTCAATTTTTCTAAATCCTTTAAGGGGAGTTGGATCCTTAAGTCCGTTAACCCTACCCTGTTATTTCGATGTACCTTTTCTCAAAATATGTTATAGATTCAGGTTTAAAATTTGTTAAACAAGTAAAGTACATATTTATTTTTATACTGAAATGATTTTTTAAAAAAATCAAAAACTTATTTTTTTAAAAAAAATTGTGTCAAAACAAAAAATGTGAAATTGGCAATTTCGATGTACCTTTTCTCAAAATTTGTTGTAGATACATGTTTGAAACTTTTTATACAAGTAAAGTGCACATTTCTCATTATACTGAAAGGAGACTTTTTAAAAAACTCAAAACTTTAACTTTTACAATTTTTTTGTGTCAAAATAGCATAAAATTTCACTATGTTTAATTCAATATTTTATAAATTTATAAGAAATTAAAAATTAACCGAAAGCTCTTTTCAGTATAATAAGAATGGTATACTTTTCTTGTATAACAAGTTTCAAACATGAATCTGTAACAGATTTTGAGAAAAGATACATCGAAGTAACAGGGTTAGGGTTAACAGACTTAGGGTTCCAAATCCCTTAAAATAAACACTCATTCAAGGTTTTTCTCAGGTTTTTTAGTTTTAGCCTTTTTTATCATATGCTAAAGTAATCGCGTATTCCAAGACATTTTCTTTTTGAAAAAATCTGTAATTATTTTTTATTTAAAGTAATCAATATTTGACATATTGACTTCAGTAATGAGAATCATTATTCAATATTTGAATCAACTTTGACTCCACTGTTTCAAAAATTATTTTTAAAACATGTCTTTTTATCTTAAAAACGATTTGTTTCTAAAAATTGTTTTTCGTCTTATCGTTCAGACGGAAGTCACTAAGCGCACAAAACCCTTTTGACGGACTATTACAGTCAATAAGAATTTGCATTTAATTATTTCGTGATAGAAATCTGCTATCTAAACATAAGTAAACTAACCACAGAAGCTAGAAATTTGCAATTAATTTTTGTTACTTACCATAACGACTCAAAATTAATTAAGTTTAAACTGACCAAATCTCGAAATTATAGTTTAGCATTTAGTGACTTTTCTCTGAACGATAACGTTATTTTATTTTTCGCACAGACGCACATCATATATAGGGAGGAGAAATCTCCGGTAGAGTAAGCGAGTTCTCGTTCCTCTGGAGGGTACAGCAATGATAATAGTTCTGTTAGCCACGTCTCTAATGACGGGGCGAAACTTCTATCGGTGGAAATAATACATGGACCGTTGATGTCCATCTATGTATATAACCACAGTACTGGTGTTGTTGTTTTTTTAATCAGGAGCGAGCTACGCTCTAGGAACGGGGATGTGACATGCATAGTAGTAGTAGTAGTAATACCGGTGTTATTATCGAGGTGACCTTGTTAATCATCCATCCCGTTACTAAGGCGGGGCGGGAGGTATCAGTTACGATAATTAGTATGATAATTGAATATTATTTATCGTAACTATTTCGTTTCTAAAATTAGTCAGCCTTTAGTAAACAGAGAATTCTGAAACTTATATAATCATAAAGATTTTAGGAAATGTTTTGCAGAATGATGTTATTTCATAACATTACTGAATATGAAACAAAATTGATACAATCAAACCGTTTTCATCGACAGACTTTCATTTTCTTATTTATCTTCACAAAAGTTGAAAAAACCATAATCGAAATGATATCCCTCGAAGGATTTGGTTCACAATAAAACCCTATAAACCCACAATAATGCAGTTCCATGAATCTGTTTACTCCTAACACTGTTTTCAATAGAACAAAGCGAACGTAAGGGATAGATTGAGTGAAACAACGATGATGTGAAACGAGTGATAATATGAAGGGTGTGAAAATATTTTCCAATTTTCTACGAATGATGATGAACTGAAAGTTGATAAAGATATAATGATGAATTGAAAGTTGTTCTAACATCACGACCCTTTCAACAGATTAAGACTGTGAATCTTATGTTCCTTTTGTAGCGCCAGCAAATAGGATCAAAGATTGTCTTTGTTTGCTCAGTATTTGGATATTATATATAACAAATATATGTTCAATATTAGTCGATCTTAAGCTAACAAAGACTTTTAAAATTTCGATAATCATTAACTTTTTGTGAAATTTTCAGTAGCATGATATTGTTTCATATTACCAGTGGATATGAAGCAAAATTGGTACAATCATCGACAGACTTTAGTACAATCGAGAGAGTTTGATTTTCTTATTTATCTTCAAAACAGTTGAAAAAACCATCATCGAAATGAAATCCCTCCAAGCACTTGGTCCACAATAAAACCCTAGTCAATAATGCAGTTCAATGAATCTGTTTACTCGTAACACCGTTTTGATTCGAACAAAGCGAACGTAAGGGATAGATTGAGTGAAACAACGATGATGTGAAACGAGTGATAATATGAAGGGTGTGAAAATATTTTCCAATTTTCTGCTATAGCAGATGATGAACTGAAAGTTGATAAAGATATAATGATGAATTGAAAGTTGTTCTAACATCACGACCCTTTCAACAGATTAAGACTGTGAATCTTATGTTCCTTTTGTAGCGCCAGCAAATAGATCAAAGATTGTCTTTGTTTGCTCAGTATTTGGATATTATTAATTATAACAAATATATGTTCAATATTAGTCGATCTTAAGCTAACAAAGACTTTTAAAATTTCGATAATCATTAACTTTTTGTGAAATTTTCAGTAGCATGATATTGTTTCATATTACCAGTGGATATGAAGCAAAATTGGTACAATCATCGATCAGACTTTAGTACAATCGAGAGAGTTTGATTTTCTTATTTATCTTCAAAACAGTTGAAAAAACCATCATCGAAATGAAATCCCTCCAAGCACTTGGTCCACAATAAAACCCTAGTCAATAATGCAGTTCAATGAATCTGTTTACTCGTAACACCGTTTTGATTCGAACAAAGCAAACGTAAGGGATAGAGCGAGTGAAACGATGATATGAAACGAGTGATAATATGAAAGGTGTGAAACTATTTTCAAATTTTCTTCTATAGCAGTAAATGATGAATTGAAAATTTTTGTAACGTTACGACCCTTTCTACAGATTAAGACTGTATATCTTATGTTCCTTTTGTAGCCCCAAGAAATAGCATCAAAGATTGTCTTTGTTTGCTCAGTATTTGATATTATTAATATAACAAATATATTTTCAATAGTCGATTAAGCTAACAAAGACTTTTAAAATTTCGATAATCATTAACTTTTTGTGAAATTTTCTAAGTAATGATATTGTTTCATGCAGTGGATATGAAACAAAATTGGTACAATCATCGACAGACTTTAGTACAATCGAGAGAGTTTGATTTTCTTATTTATCTTCAAAACAGTTGAAAAAACCATCATCGAAATGAAATCCCTCCAAGCACTTGGTCCACAATAAAACCCTAGTCAATAATGCAGTTCAATGAATCTGTTTACTCGTAACACCGTTTTGATTCGAACAAAGCAAACGTAAAGGATAGAGAGAGTGAAACAATAGTCGAATTTTCTGCTGTAGTAAATGATGAACTCGCCGTTGTTGTAACACCACCGCCCCTTTCATTCGAACTGTGGCTGGGGGATTAAAGCCGGGTTTTATCGCCTCTTCCAATAGTCTTTCCGTTTCGAAATTGACAGCAGGGAACGTTGTTCAGCACGATTTTTCTTTAAAAGTCTTTCACCGTTCCTTCTTCATTTTTGTTGGTAGGAAGTAGATTACTTGGTTGGCAGAGGGTGGAGGGGAGGCTTCAATTCCTGACGTCTCCCGGCCTGTTCTAGGTGAGGAATGCAATAAAACTTTCTTTCTAGGAGTTATCGTATCCTTAGATTGGAAAGGGATTTCCTTTCGGGGCTTTTGTTTCCTCCGCGCTTAGAAAAGCCCAGCAGCAGCGACGATGGAGGAGTTTTTAAAGTGATTATAATTGGAAACTCTGTTCTGGAGAGTTCTCCGATGTTTGCTGTTTCATATTTCGTTTATTGGTAGAACTGTTTTGTGGAGATTCAAGACGAAGATAAAAAAAAATTATGTAGGGAAATGAAATATTTCAAAACCGAATGTTTACTGATAATCACTTTTCACTAGTTATAAGTGTACACGCAGGATTTTTCGGGGTATTCTAGAGGGCGTTCTATTTCATTTCAGTGCAGAATTCGAGATAATTCTATTTAATAATATTTAAATATTTTCAAATATCATAAATTTATGTAGTTTGTTACGAAATTTGTCGCAAAATGTGTCGATACTATTCCCTAACAATCGGGTCCCAGTTAAAGTACTCACGTCGAACAGCTGACACTTAAGTGTTAAGGAAACATAAGCCGACGGTCGGAAAGAAAGAAAAAATATTGCATATAGAGTACAATATATGAATAAACTATTAAAATACAGAAACATAAAAAATAGCAGATGAACAATGTCTACAAAAATCCCACAAAATATAAAAGAAAAAAGAAAAAGAAAAATTACAAACTGAAAAAAAGGGAGAAAAAGAAAAATAATTTTTGACTGATGTTCACAATAGATCAATACATAATTCAAAATCCTTTCAAGCAGAAAGTGAATAGCAATTAGATACAAAAAAACTAATTATAAATGATAATAAATATGTGTATTATGTTCAACATAATAGAATACAGTTGAGTACAAAATAAGAATAAACATAATAGATTACAAAATAGCAATAAACATAAATTACAATAATAAACATAATCAAACGGGATTTAGAAACAAAAGTTATGGAAAATGTTCGCAGTTTTTTCATAGCACGGTATCTCAAGATTGCTATATAATCAAACTTTATTCAATTCAGATAGTTTTTTGTCCAGTCATGTGAAATGCTATATGATTCCAAGTTCTTTTGCATTATAATGCATAATAAAGAAATTTTAGAAAACAATGATAATTTTAAGGCTTCAGTGATGAGAGTCTGCAGAATTGGGAATAACTTACAACTTTGATATATATATATATATATATATAAAGATCAATACTACTTCCATAAAATGCAGGACTCGAAAAGTAAGTCTTCCTTTTTACCAACAAGAATGCATTTTTTAATCTTTTTAGTATGAAATCTTGCGAGAAGTAAAGACAAATTTAGTTACAGAAGGTTGCAATCCGTGATTTATTATTTCGAATTTAAAAATCTTTGTGGGATTTTTTTGACATTCCGTTATTAAAATCGACGGTCTCACCCTTTCTAAAACGAATGTTTCAAAATAAGATAGATGCAGCTTAAACTCAACTATAAAAACTATCTTCTGTACAAAAGTACAACATTTTTCTCTGACAACGAAATTTAAATACATTGTGTAGAAATAGACATTGTAATGGAACTGGAAAACTCTTCTCTAGTACAAAAGCTGCTTCCAATTTATATTCAAAGGATATTCCAGGAAAAGAAAATAGATTTAAAAGCGGTGAATCTTATTCATTTCAATTTATTCGTCTGACAATTTCAAGCAACTCTAATCATATATATTTATATGTTACAACTAATATTACACTATATAGCTTAGAGCTTGTTAAAATAAGTATTAAAATAAGTCCTTTTTATTTTAACATATCTTATGACCACTGTTACAATTAATGCTAATGAAAAAGGCAATCCAAGATTGAAGTTTTCAGCAATTAAAGTGGTAGCTCGGCAGTAGTGTGTATATACAGTGGCTCCCAAAAGTGTTCGTACACTTACGATTTTCAATGAAATAGGGCTCTATCCATTAATTAAAATTAATATTTCAAAATAGGTATTTAATACTAAGATCTATAATATATTCTTAACAAAACTACATGAAATATTTAAAAAAGCATAGTAAAACATTATTTTTATGAAATGAATAATCAAAAAGTAACAAAAACTTTACCTCACAAAAGTCTTCGTACACTTTAAAAAAGCTCTACATATTAGTAAATATTCAAATTTTTCGTTAAATTAATATTTAGTAGGATATCCTTTAGCATCCACAACAGCTTTTAAACGTTTGGGAATAGATTTCACTAGTTTTTTGTAATTTCTTCATCAATGTTCATCCACATTCTTCTCATCATTGCTGTTTTTAGTTCGCTTTTCTTTTTAATGTCGTGTTTTCGTATTCTAACCTCCATTTCTCTCCAAATATGCTCGATTAGGTTTAAATCTGGCGCTTGAGGTAGTGTTTTCAAATTTTGTGGACAATTCTAAAGACATCAGAGGCTAAGGTTGAGAGCCGTGTGCTTAGGATCGTTATCTTGATAAAAAACAAAGTTGTTTCCAATACCCAAATTTTGGGCTGATAATTTTAAATTGTCTCTTAAAATATTTAAAGAAAGTGTATGATTCATTATGCCATCAATAAATACCAAATTACCTAGTCCTGATGCTGACATACACCCCCGCACAAGAACACCTCCAGCACCATATTTAACTATTTCAACTAAGTTTTTGGGATTAAGTTCCTAATTTTTTCTTCTCTATACCATTATACGTCCATCGGAACCAAAAATGTTAAATTTGCTTTCATCTGCAAATAAGACATTATTCCAATACGTTTCGGGTTTATTTAACATTGATTTTGCGAAGTAAAGCCTAAGATATCTATTTTTCTCACTAACAAAAAATGTTTTACGGGCAGAACGTCCATTTAATCCAGCTGCTCTGAGAACTCGTCGAACAGTTTCAGGTGAAATTGAAGTAGAAAATTTTTCATTAAATTCTGCAGAAACTTTTAAAGCACTTAAACGTGGATTTTTCACAAATTTTCTAATTATAAATCTCTAATCACATTTTGTTAACTTTGCCGGTGGACCTTTTCTTGCCTTGTTTTCGATCCGATTTTATTCTTTAAAGCGTTTTATCACATACTGCACTGTAGAATGGAATAAATTAACTAATTTAGCGATATTCCGAACTGATTTAATGAAAAATATTCAATTTTTGAATGCTGATTGTGTTGTTTCTTTACGACTACGAGCCATTTTTAAATAATAAATAGAATATTACAGAGTAAGCAAGCAAAAATTAAAGCCAAACAATTTTTTAATTGTCACCACAATGCAAAAATAAAAATAAAGCGACAGACGATAAATTAAATTGTGAATTTATCCGAAAATATTTCAGTGTACGAAGACTTTGAGATAAAGTTAAAGTGAGATAAAGTTTTTGTTACTTTTTGATTATTGATTTCTTAAAAATAAAGTTTTACTATGTTTTAAAAATATTTCATGTAGTTTTGTTAAGAATAGATTATAGATCCTATTATTAAATACCTATTCTGAAATATTAATTTTAATTAATAGATAGAACCCTATTTCATTTAAAATCGTAAGTGTACGAACACTTTTGGGAGCCACTGTATATATATGAACATCACGTTTTCAAAGTGAAGTAATCCATGTTAAGGAAAAGACAGCAGTTGTTAAATATTCATTTATTCCAACGTAGACAATAGTATGTTACTTTTTAATAGTTAAAATAATTATATTATACGAGTATCCATGACCAGATTTGAAAAGGTAACGCGCGAGGCGGCGCGCTGTTGTTATTCGTTACATGTTGGCGTGAAAAAGGGCAGATAGGAATGCGCACAAAGTTTAAGTACTCAGAAAAGGGAATTTCCCAGGAAAAGACACGTGTCTCGAAAAGAAAGTTGTAGTGCGCTTAATACGATAGAAGTACAAGTAATTAAAATGGGGTGTCGTTAAAAGTGATTTAAGAATTAAAGAAGTTAAAAAATTAAAATATCACATATATATATATATATATAAAAGAGGCAAAACATAATAGAAAAACAATAAAATAAATAACAAACATTCATATCAAATTCGAAAGGATATGAGAAAAACGAATTGAAAATAAATCCGAGTAAAGACAAAAATGCGAATAGTAACAGATGGAAAAATATATAAATATATCACATACACAATGAATGCGCTAAAAGCTGCAAGTTCAAAAGCGCT
>BGPR01013486.1:0-18933 GCA_013235015.1 Araneus ventricosus
AATCAACAAAAAATAATTTCCTGGAAAGTTTTAAAAAATCATATGATTGGCAAGAACTTTTCTTGAAAAAGAATAAATATAATTTATTTATTTGAAAAATAATTAATATTTGTTAAGCTTTATATCCACATGTTTTAAATTACTGTTACTCTACAAAAAAAAGATTCAAATTAGTGAGAAAAATGTTATTTCAATATTACTAACAATGTATCCAAACAAATTGGCTATTCCTAAATTTAGTATTCGTCCAAAAGTGAGTTAAAAATACAATAAAAAACACGTGTTGCTTTAATACGATAGGGATTGAAATAACTAAATATTGTTTACATCGTTGTCATGGCGAAGAGAAAAGCTCGCGTCACAACTACGTCATGGTGACGTCACTTCTCTGTGGGTGACGTACGCCGGTTAATTCCCGTAGCCTACCACAGGTGGCGTACTGTCGAAATTAATTGCCATTAGCGTCATACGGGAGTGAGACCTCTGATACTCCTTCTCTGTGTTTTAATTGTTTAAAAATATTTATCAAATGTTATTTAAATACATTATAAATTTCTAAGATTTAAAAGACTTATTTTCGCTTTTGTATATTTGAATAATGACATTTTTTCTTATTTTGTGCAATTGCTTAAGCATTTTAAGGTGCTTATCACGTGGAATAATCTTACAAAATATGCATGAATATTTAAAAATACTTGTAGTACTGTATTTTGATAGATTTACTACATAGTATGACTTGGTAATTAAAATAATCATAAAAGATATCAATAGAAGAAATTTATAGATAAAGATATCAATATCATTGCCTAATTACTGTCAGAAAAACTTATTATTATATTTACCATTGCTATGCATTGTGAACTTTCAACTTAATTTATAAGTTAAAATTCTTTTACCAGTAATTTAATATTGAAATACGCTGAAAATTTTAAATAATTCCTTTTTAATTGTATTGTAGATATTAAAGGATAAAATTTTGTACCATTTATAGCCAATTTTGATTTTAAGGAGTAAGTTTTCGGTGTGTTTTTATAGTATGAAAACTGTTGATGATATTTTTGCTGTAAATTGAAGTAAATGGAAATGTGTTTTAAATATGTTAAGTTATAACCAACACAAGTTTTTCTACACAGGCCTACTGTAAAATGGAATAAAATGAACTGATTAAGAATCTCTTATCTGGTTAATGTTTATGCTTTCTATTAAATGCTGCTACTAGTATTTTAGAAATTGCTCAATGTCTTAGCATCTTTATACAAATTTCAATTTCATTTAAAAAAGAATCTTATTATTTTATTAATATTTTATTTTAATATGCATTTTCCAGATGCAAAGTAAAATATTCATGCTGATTTGTATAAATAAAATGAAGGAAATTTATTTAGTAAGCATATTAGCTAATACTAGTTTAGTAAAGTTATCAAAATAGTTTGATCTGTTTTAATTTACATGGCTTCATATAAGAAATTAAATATCAATGATTGACAGTGAATATTTCATTCATAATTTTATGTATGAAACTTGTGTCTTTAATAAAAATAAATTCGTGTGTGTTTGTGTTATATGCATAGAATCTACTAGAAATTTGTTTGTTCTTTCAGGCAGTCAGTCAGAGTTGGAGGTTCTTCAGGATCATATGAAATGCACCATGATTTTGAAAGACTGTCTTAAAAGTGTAAAATGTTTGTAAAAGTGTAAAGTGTTTATGTTTAAATGAACTCATTACTATAAACATCATGTGTTGCTGTTGATCATAGCTTCAGTAGATGCTTTAATATTGAAAAAAATTTCTAGTAAATATGACAATATAAATTTTGAACTTTTTTATGTACACTTACAATGAGTCAATTTCTAAGTTATTACACTCTTAATGCTATCAATATTACATTAAAAAAATTCACTCCTTTATTTTTCATAAAAGGCTAAAATCTCTAAAAAATGAAAAATTGATGTGCATGTACCCTAGCTAACTTCAGTTTCTTAAAAAAATAATTATTGGATGTTATAAGTTTTGGAGACTGAGAAGAAAATGTTTTATCTTATATTTGAGGGTATTTTACTGAAAAATTTTTATCTCATTAATGTGTTGAATGCAAAATGTTCCTTATAAATAATTCTTCAAATTTAGAAGATCATAGTTTTTTAATACATTTTAAATAATATGATATTAGTAAATCTGGCTTGAAAATGGCCAACACAATATTTTTAAAAAATTTTTGTCAATTTGCATGAATAGTAAGTGTTTTTGTATAATTTTAATTTATTTTCATGAAGAGATGATATAAGACAAAATTCATTGTTCCAAGCAAAGTGACCGTAGAGCTTATTTATAATCATCTAGAAAACTAAGAGATGAAGGGGATAAATTTTTGAATTTCTCCTTTTGTTCGAATAATGATTAAACTCAAAATCAAAATTATGAACAACGATATGAAATTAACTTAAATTCTAAAAAGAAGTTGAAATTTGTTTAGCACTTGTAATTTTTGATAATTTTTTTTATGTTAGAGCTTGCAAACATTTATACAAAAAAGAAAAATTCTTCATATATTATTTAATCAAAAAAAATATTTCACAATTGAACATTTTTTTATGCTGGGCATAAAGTGCAAAGTTTGTGTTTTAAGGATAATTCCATTCTATCCAGTTCTTGGGGTTTTTTTTACTACACAATCTAATATTGTTTTCTTTTACTATAAAAATCAAACCACTCTGGTTTCTGGGCAGTGTTCTTTAGAAATGTTATGTTTTTGCAATGTTATGTTTTTGCAATGTTTTGTAATTAATAATGTTTGTTAAATAAAATAGTGATGTGTCGTTCACTCCGGAACGAATCCGCGGATCGGGCTCCTCAGAAGGAACGACCGGATCCGATTCCGACCAAAAGGAACGAATCCGCTAAGAGGAACAAATCTGCGGATCCTGATTCATGAATCCGCATATTCAGATTTATGAATCGACGGAATCGGATTCAAGAATCGAAATCGGATATACTGATTGCGCGGCATCATGATTCAGATTCAGAGTCACTAATTCGGATACATAATCTTAGAAGAAGATTTGTTTCGTTCTGGAATGGACAATATATCATTTGGGGTCAAAGATGCAGATGAGTTCCTTCGCGTGGAGCAGGAGATGCTAAGATTCGGTTGATTTTAAGGAAAGCAATCGGTTACGCTGTGCATACAGATCGATTTCTGAGGTTGTTTACAAAGGAATGAGTAGAATAGTTGGTTTGATCAATGATTCTTTTGATATTGCTTGAGAATTAATAGAGTTGCTAGTAAAAAGAATTCATAATAAATATAATTAAAAATAATTATAATTTTTTGTTCTTAACTCACGATTTCAATATAATTTCATTAGTTGTCGGTACATTGAAATTAATAGATTTGACAAAAACTATTTAAGAGAAAAATTTGAGTCTGTATTTTTTTCAAACAGTCAAGAATTTTTGTATAAAAGTTAAAGATAAGGCAACAAATAGGCATGCATATTAGAAATTATTTAGAAACAATATTTTTCTATGTGAGTAATTTAAAGGTCATCGAATTTTTTATATATATACCTTTTGGTTTTGAACACTTCATCTAAGTATGTCGTTCTCTGCACATGCTTTCGTGGCAAGGTCAGTAGAGAGCCAACTTTCGTATCATACGGACACGGGTTCGAATCTCAGCAGGCATAGTAGTTGCAAGACAATGTTTTGAAAATTTTAATTTCGGATATTATCTTTAAAAGGTATTTTTATAATATATATCCAGGATTTTATTTTATTTTACTCTTTATTTTTATACCTGATTTATTATTAGATAAATTTTATATAATTCCTATTCTAACTTAGTTCCCCCATGCTTAGATATAAGTTTAAGGAATTATTTAAAATGAATCTAATAATAAATTAGGTTTGGAAATAAAGTGGAAAATAAAATGTTGACTATATGTTAAAAATATATCTTTTAAAGAGAATATCAGAGATTAAAATTTGTAAAACATTACAGAGACTACGCTTACTGAGGTTCGAACCCATGTCAAAAGGGTTCGTAACACGACGTCCTCCCAAACAAGCCACGTATGCACGTATCTTGTCCGGTATATTTAAATGACACAAGTAGTTTGCTCAAAATTTAAAAGCAATTAATTCAACCGACAGGAATTTACTAAAAAATTACATTTTATTAATATAGTTAATAACAGATTTTAACAGCAATGGATGTTTGGTAACTGCAAAGAGTTGTTTTATGTTCCTTTATGATGATGATTAAAAGATTTTTTTCTGTATGGAGCTCATTAAGATTGGGTGACTTTATATTTAAAGAAATTTGAGTAGAAATTTCATTACTGGACGCTTCAGTAAATATAGTGTTTCCAACATATTAAATGACATTCTTTGGAAGTCCTAACCATATAATAGAAATCAAAAGCGTCTCAAAATACTGAAGATTCTTGCAAAGTTTCATTAAATTCAGTAACGAAATTTTAAATAATTCACAGAAATGTTAATTAAAAAAATATAATTAGTAATTAAAATTAATTATAAAAATTTTCATCAATATAATTAATTATAATTATTAATCAAAATTATTCATTAAAATTAATATCAATATAATTAATTTTCTAATTAAAATTATAATGTTATTAAGCATGATTCATAATTATATTAAAATACAAGTTTAATAATAAGATTATAACAGTAATTATGGGCAATAAATGGATTCTGATCCGCAGTCGTACTCGGACTTGTCGATCCGAGTCCACGAAAGGAACGAATCTGACACATCACTAGCTCTAGTATTTCTGCGGAGTTTGCCACAGATAAGATAATTTATTGATGTTGTTAAGAATTTATTTTGAATTAATTTTTTCAGGAAATTTCTCGCTAGTCTGGTAACTAATTTCCTTTCTGAAATAGTGGTAAATTTATTTAACTGTGAATTCCTATTATGTTTTTGCAGTCTGTTGCATAAATAATGCAGATAGTGAACTCAAAGCAACAAATTATGTTATTTTATTGCGATTCTAAAGAATAAATATTTCTGTTTTTAATGAGTTTTTGCCAGTCAATGAAAATTTTACTAAGAGTTATTATAATAAGGGATAAAATTTTATGAAAAGTTTCAAAAATAATTATATCAAGAATTTTTGTTACGAAAACTCAGTGAATTATTGAAAAATATAATATTTTTCGAATTTACATAGTTAGATTCGAAATATATTTTTAAACCGGCAAATCAAATAAATGCAATCTTACGTTTTAATCCAATCTATGTTCTAGTATTTTAATATTTATTCATCCACTTACATATTTACAATGTCCTAGCATAAAGTGAACGGCGTTTATACCAAGATTACTTGAGATTAGTAAGGTTAGACTCACAGAGAGCTGATGCGTTGATGATGTCATATTAAAAAAATTTTATTTTTCAGAGTTCTTTTAGAAATATAAAAACTTTTTCTTAGCTAATTTTTTGTAAAAACGTTATTAAAAAGTGACACATTACGTAAGAAAAAAAATTTGGAGTATATAATAGGAAATACGCAAGGAATAAGGAAATAATTACGTCTATAGCTGCTAAAAATTAATATAGTTAAAACAAAAACATTACTAGTTTAGACAGTGGACGATTTTTAAGAAGCGACTGCAAAATACACATTTGTTAAAAATAATAGTCTTTTACCTAATATATCTAACTAGAAACCAAATCAAATATCTTTGAGAAACTTCTAAAAACTAATTTATATAATTTTGACTAACCAAGAATAAAATAAACTTTTTTATTTTTTACATAATTACTTTCATCGCACAAATCAAATTCAATTCTACAAATACATATTACATCCTTAATATATATGTAGGACATTACCCGTAAAGAATAATTTAATCACTGCGCAAATTAGATGCAAGAGCTAGATTAATGATTTTTTGGCGATAGATGGAGCAAGAGATCTGCTCATGACACGTCACGAGCAGCGCCCTCCTTCTCCCCAACAAAACCAGCTTGCACGCTCAGAGCAGCGCAGCAAAATGGTGAAAAACCAAGTATACTTGAGAGTGGTAAATTGATGACGTTAAGATTTTACCAACTGAAGAACTTTTCTCTCTATTACCAAGATTAAGCAAGATTGCTGAGCACTTGATCCTGAAACGACTCAATAATTATCTTAAGGAAAATAACGTACTTTGTCCCGAACAATTTGGTTTTCGTGAAAAACTATCTACCTCGCACCAACTTATTAGAGTCGTTCAATATGTCACAGAGGGGTTTGCCAATAAGCAGAAAACAGGGTCTGTTTGCCTCGATATCCAGAAAGAGTTTGACATTGTCTGGCAAGATGGACTTAATCAAAAGCTTATACACTTACAAGACCCCCTCCTATCTTATTAAGCTAATAGATTCTTATTTACTAGAAAGAAAATTTGCAGTTAGAGTCAAGAATGAACTCTCAAGCACCAAAAACATTAATGCAGGCGTGGCACAGGGGTCTAAAATTGGCCCGACTCTTTTTGCCTTGTATATTAATGACATTCCCAAACAATTCAATACTTTATTATGCATGTACGCAGACGACACAGCAATACGCAGCAGCCACCGATCTTCTCACTATGGTAACTACGCCCCGTCTTACTTTCTTTATGGCCTGTCTAATCTCTAATGCCATAATTGTCCTAACCAATAACATCTTTCCCAGTCTTAAAATAGCTCGTAAATAAACATGACTTCATGTAAAACCGTAAATTCTCTTGTTAACTTTCTGGGTATATATCTTTCCCCTTGTACATTCTCCCTATAGTACTTTAATAAATGTTTTTGCATTTGACTTGAAGTCTACTCGTTTAATTTATGTAATATTTTGTTTTAAATTTAATGCAGTAAAAACCCTTAAATCCCCTAGATATAAACCCGATCTACTTACCCCTTAAAGGTAATTTAAAGGAATCCCATATATATATATATATATATATATATATATATATATATATAAAATGTTTTCATAGAATAATATAGATAATGAAAATTTCACGAGCAGTGTAATAATCCATATTTGCTATATTAGTGATGTTGCTTACTTTGCTACTCTTTTACAATGAATTGAAAACTGAATAAATGATTAACAAAATTTATACTTAAATACCTTTTAATAGAATATTTCCTGCTTCGATGACGATCATTTAGGTAGTTTCCAAATCGTTTTCGTACAATACAAAAAAATCAGCCCATAACGTTGCTTTTCAGAAAATAATTCTATCTTAGTTTAGAATGTTCCTTTGTAACTGATTAGAGTTTTCATTTTATCATTTGATGACAAAAGACAATAAGATGGAACCGCTTTTGAATTGGAATTATATATTATGAACCAAGCATAGATTTAAAATCACGATTATAACTGTTCCTCTGAAGGAACGTTGAGAGAAAACTAATAACCTGAGTCATTAAAGATATCTTTCGTTTCATACTTAATCCAACTTTCCGGGAACATCAGGGATCTTTCGAAATGAATAAAAATATTCTCGTACAAATTATAAAAGTTTCTGGAAGAATAATGTTTTTTTAATCTTTATTCTATGAACTAGAGAGAAACCCAAAACTTCCTAGTACCAATCAAGTCAATCTCCAGCTCTGAACTCACAGAAAAGTATTTTAATGAACAAATTTTCTCTGCCTCTTTCTATGTTCCAGACTAGATACTGTTCGTTTGAAAATCTTCATGACACAATATTTCTTAAACTTTACCATTAGGAAAGGCGACAGGTACCTAAGAGAGAGGCTTTTCCGTAAGCTCTTTGTTGCACAGACCTTCGTCCAATAAGCATATTTTTTTTTGAGTTAGTTTTCTACAAATGAGATTGACATTGTTTTTTTTTGTTAAGAATATGTGACTTATGGATGATTTTGAATAATATACAATGTTACCATTACAGCTGGTAGAGTTTATTTCAACAAAATAGGGTAGGATAGAGGGGGAGCTGCATTACCATCAGGCTGGAGATGTAAATATTTTATTAAGATATTAGTTGGAGATGTAAAATATTTTATTAAAATATTTATCTGCAGTAGAGCGTAACACTATCCCTCTAATTTTCACTTCACCCTTATTTTGTTGAATGAACCTCCTTGGATGCAGTGCGGAGAAGTTTCCACATCTGTGAATGATAGAAAACAAGTCCAAAAGGTCATATTACTTTATTTTCTCATTCATCGAAAATTCCTATTAGGCAGCAAAAGAAAAGCAATTATTATTCTCAAAAATCGAATCGATCATTTGGAATTGCTGTAAAGCAGTGTTTTATAAGTTTCACATGTATTTCATCGGTGTTTACACATTGTATGAAAATCTTTCGTTTTCTGTTCAATAAAGTTTCCACGCACACCCATCCAAACTGCAGTGTTTTATAAGTTTCACATGTATTTCATCGGTGTTTACACATTATATGAAAATCTTTCGTTTTTTGTTCAATAAAGTTTCTACGCACACCCATCCAAACTGCAAAGCGGAGATTTTTATCTCTGGAGTTCGTAGAGTAAAGTAAAGTGGAGAATCCAGGATTTGGATGGGAGGGAGGGCTGAGATCATAAAAAATTTTGTACCGCTAGGACGAATCTCAAACCTCATGGCTTATGTGAACAGAATGACTTCGACTTTACAGACTTTACTTACCTGACAATAAGAATGATAAAAAAATACTACAATACTTTCGATAATTTAATGAAAAACACAATGAAGTAACTAAACAAAAAATGTTTTCGACCGCGTCAACGCTACAAGTACGTGTCTGCAAAAGTGGGAAAATTTTCAAGACTGTCAATTCAGTAAGCAATTCGCTGGTTCTCTTTTGGAAAGGAGATTAAGAACAAACAGCTGAGGTGATTTTAAATAATATCAAGAATTCTGGTGGTGTAGCTCTTCATAGCACCCTCTCTGCATTCGCCACTGGTGTGAACTAAACAAAAAGAGAAGAACCAGTACCGCCTGTTGCGTCATTCTGACACCTACCCCTCACTAGCGGGCTTACTCGCTTCCTCTGTGATTCGTCGTGGTGATGCAGACTCGTATAAGGGGAAATGAACAGGACGCGTCATATTGTGTTAATATACTAGAAAGACACTCCCGCTGGTGGGAAGAATTCATCAGGCGCGAGGGAAAAGTAAGGACACAGAAAAGAAAACAACACATTTCTACAGTAAATAATTTATTACAATGAAGTCATGAAAATATAGGATTCTGCAAATGAACTAAAAAAAGGCACTCCTTTCAAGTACATGCGTCACATTATACAATTCCTCTCCCTTCTTTAAGATTATAAGTTTTGTGATATCAAACCCTTCAATTAAAAAAATATTTCGTTTTCTATTCAGTTTAATACTGACAAGCTCTCCTATATAAGAGTGTAACTGCAAAATATCTTTCTTCGCATCAAATTTCAGAAAATAGTCACTTAAAAAACGACTGCGTTAAATCACACTTCCTGCAGAATAGAGTGTTTGTTGCAGCATATGCCATATATAAATGGAAATAATACTTTTTATTTAAATCAAAACTAAAATGTAATTTATTACGCTATATCTTATAATAAATATAAGAATAGCCACTTCAAATACCCTGTAATACAGTAACGTAGTTCTTTTTATTACTATTATAAAAAAGCAATGTGTAAGCATAATGCATCGATCTCAAAATAATATTAATATTTCAACTGATCTTCAAAAGCATTTTTTGAGACCATACACTTTCTACGGAGTTGTGACTTTACATTTTCTTCTATTTCATATTTACCACTCATTTCATTTTGAGTGTTCTTTTGCCTATTTCAAAAGAAAAAATTAAACAATAATAAAAGTGTAGTCCAAACAGATATCAGATAATTGATTTCTATGCAGGTAAAAAATACAATCTGATACAAAAGCATGGCAATTTTCGTCTTACAGCCATTAAGAGATTCGAGATCATCGAAAGTTGTCTCGCCTCTTTCCAAAAAGTTAAACAATTATTTTGATTTTTTTTCCTAATTTCATCAAATGTGATACACAAAGTTCCTGAAAAGGTTCCCTTTTCAATTTTTTTTTAAAATTCGGGTTGTGTTAAGAAAAAACAATATTTTTAATCGATATGAAAAATGTTCTTTTAGAGTTGTTCTACGCTTTCAGCGCCATCCGAGCCATTCCGTAGAGTATCACAAAGAAACAACATAAACTAGTGCAGCCGCATTGAAGCTCAGGTCCTTGTTTTTTGACTACGAGGCAACTGAAACTATCGGAATAACTGAAGGAAAAAAGAAAGCGGCGTCCTGTGAGCTACGAGTGGTGGTTCAGGGGGCGATGCCGGCGGGGCGGTCTGCTCTTCCGGCTGCACGTGCTGCAGCACTTCTCCTTGAAGTACCAAGTGCCGCACATGTGGCGCAGGGACTTGCACATCCCATTCTCCATCTTGTCCCGGCACTCACTCAGGGCTGCAAAGAAGAAGAGGCGTTTGCAAATGAATAAATTCAGTAAAAACAGTTTTAAAAACACACTTAAATCAGGTTGATGAAGAAAAATATATTTTTTAATTCTAATTATTTTCTACTTTTTAGTCTTTAATTTATGACTCATTACTATAAAAATCACGGGATCTTGCAATTAGTTTTTCTCAGATTCATCACCAGGTGTCGCCCCTCGCTCGGAATCAAAATTTGATTAAATTAATCGATAACTGATGATTAACATTCTGAAAATATTAAAATAGTGTACAGTGATACCTCGAGTTCGATCGGCATTTATAATTCTTATCATTTCCCTCGTCCACCTGTTGAGTGAAGTTATCGTTTGTATCGACGTTCGTTAAGCTGCTCATTTATGAGCGCTCCATTCCATCCAAATGGCGCGGTGAGACTCCACACCACTCTATTCCACGGCAGGGCATTCACGAAAGCTCCAGGCAAAGCAAATCTATCCACTACCACTCACTTTGATCCGCTATCCCACCTTCTCCACTTTTCTCTTTGAGCAACGCACCCAAAGTCTCCTCAATCCCTCACCCCACACACTTATACCTATTCTCGCCGGTGTTGATTAATGCCCCGGCAGTCCAAATGGAGTGGTTGATATCCGGGCCGATAAAGCTGGGCATTGACGAAAATTGTATTCCACTCATTCCAGTCGACAAATTTAGGCGAGTCACTCACGGATGTTCCAAAACGCACTACCACCGTTTCAATTCCCCTTCCCGCCAGACTGACTCCCACCCACCTTCCCTCTCCCCTATACAGAAGAATTCCGCATAGCACCCTCCCCTCCACGCCCTGATTTCTCTAGTCAAACTGCAGCTCCCACGCACTTTACCCCTCCCCAACGCTCCCCCTACACGGCGATTATCGCCAGCCTCGAAGACTCATATTTCATTTTTGTGGGCTTCCATTCCAATGGATATCAAATTCGTTTAAATTCCAACAGCGCTGTCTAATCAAACGATGTAAGAAGTGTCAGGGATATGGTCACTTACAACAAGACTGCAAATACAACAAGATGAGGAAATAGGCATTGGAGTCACAACTGTCGCTCCCGCGAGTCCCACTGTATCAACTGCATCACGAGCAATGACCAAAATTCCTTCGGCAATAAATCTGGCCGAAAAATCATGCTGGAGCTTTTTTTCAATTAAGTCCCATTTTCGGGGAAATGCGGTAGAGTTTTTCGATGCATCTACATAAGAGGCCGATATGCAACAAGTGTTCTCTACTTACCCGCTTTGCTCTCGGGGCAGGGATCCGAGTTGCAGGGCTGCCTGTGGTTAGGCTTCATTTCCAGAGAGCAGCCGGTGGCCGAACTCTGCGACGTCAAGTTGACGCACTTCACATGACGGATCTGGACACCGCCGCCGCAGGTGGTAGAACACTGGAAGCAAAGATCAGGAAGAGAAATTTTTTGTTAAAAGATTACAAAATAATTATAGTTAAAAAAGAAACCATAAAAAATAATTTCAAAATTACACTTCCAAGTTAATAGTTAACCTTTCAGGACACACATCCATTTTTGGAGCATTAGCACACGCGCGGGGTCCTTTTGACCCCAAATTGTTAGACACCTACTCCTTAGTTTAGTGGCTATTTGTACAAAAATAAAATATGGTCAACAGGGCTGTCTAATCAAACGATGTAACAAGTGTCAGGAGTATGGTCACTTGCAACAAGACTGCAAATACACCTATACACCAAGCCATTTTGTATAAGAATAGTAACCAAAGTATAGGAATATTTTTGCGTATAAATAACTTGTATTTAAGACAGAAATACGATTTTTAATAAGAAAAAGGAAAGTTGAACTTATCTCCTTTTTTCCATACCTTTTCTGTATTCTTTTCTTCTCTGCTGAGCACGTTCGTGCGCTGCCTCAGCCATAACGTTAAATTAATCCGAAACGCTAGCATACTCACGGGTCAATTTGACCCCAACCCTCCAGTAAAAAGTGAGAAATCCCGTTCCACCGGTTTCTGCTGCCAGTATCTTTTTCTTCTAGCTTCCCCATGAAGGTACAGGAAGTAGCAGAGGCAAATTTTTAGGAATTCCTAGAATTTCTTAACAAAAGTTACAGGGTGGGGTCAAAAAGACGCCGTGCGTGTGCTGACGGGGTAAGGGAAACCTCGGATACTTGACCCAACATGATTTTCTTAGATTGTGAGATAACTGGTAATTTGTGTGTCCCATCCCTATTAGACCTTTCGTCATATGGTCTATTAGAGGGTATTTAAATTCGAATCTGAAAAGTTATCCTAATAGTGTGTAGGAAAATACGTTTTGGGGGTCCCGAAGTAAATTTTCCCTTTTTCAATCCTCTGTGGTTTGGAAGTTTACTATTGAAGATATGATGAATTAAAATGTTTCTGAGTTTTAAGCATACTTCTAACTACTAGTTGAATCCACGCAGAGTGCCTGCGATCGGTTCTATGCATACTATGATTTTCCTGATGAGCCAAACTGGCGATTCAGAACTCCAAGAAAATTTTCCAAAAAAAAGACGCCAAGTAGTGTAAGTATAACAGAAAAGTAACCAAAAGTACAATGTTCACAATAGTAATCTCCACAATGTTCACCTCAATTTGTGAAATGACACGATCTTATCTTCGCTGACTTAAACTATTTTGACGTTGATCTAAACCTTCTCTGGATCGCCTAAGCCCGTCTGCTTCATTTCTAACTGATCTCTTCTGATTAATTTCATCCAAAGTTTCCTTATATTGTAAGAAATATTGTGAATTCTTCATCTTAAGCTGATTTGTTTAACATTTCGAGAAAAACTTATTTTACACCACAACGAATATAGTAACAGGTTATGACTATGAAGTTAGGCCTAACATACAGGAGGCTACCGGTTTTGTTTTGTAAACAGACCGATCGTTGCCATCGGCAGAAATTAAATTAACCTCCTTTCAGTGCCACGTACGTTAGTGTTTTATATATATACAGATAATTTGATATCCGATGTTGTGTAATATCTTAATTCTAAGTGGCTTAAACTTTAGATTATTTGGAAAAAGTCAAATTAGGGTTACTTGACCCTAGCCAGTTAGGGATACCCTACATAAAAAAAACTTCACAAAACAAAAAAATGATATTGTAGGTACTTGTTATTTACTACAGCTTCGATTTTCGTTGCCTATCGAAGCATATTGTGCGGTTGGTGGAGAGTATCACGATAAGATTTGCTGGTTTTGTTGTGAATTTAAATTCTCTGAGAAAGGATTGACAAGCTCTTCTTTCCAATCACCAACTGTTTATTATAATCACAAGACTTGCACTAGTAGTAGAAGTAATAATTACTCCCGGTGGTGCAACACGCAAGTCGTGCGTGCCACCTATTGGACAAAATGTCTTCTAACTTCTTAACAGTTAGGATCAACTTTCTGGTGCGGTGGAGTTTGTCGCCAATATAGCAACTCAAATAATCAAGCTGGAAGGTTGTACCAGCAGCTCCTCTCCTTGATTATCGACATAATGGCTAATGTTTTCAGTAGTTCAATTTTATACGAGAATACTTAAGAAGAATATTTTGAAAATAATTATTTAAAGAATAAAAATTCTTTTTGATGCGATAATTTCAAATAATATAAAGAATTATTTTAATGAAATTTAAAAAATAATTGAAATTTATTTATTACATTTTTTTCTCATTTACAAAAAAACAATTTTTATTCAATTAATATCTTAATAAACATATCTTGTTTGAACTGTTTGGCATCATTTAATGTTTCGCTATTTCAATTGCGCTTCCTCTCTTTGATAGTTTGATTTTCCTCGCAGAATATATTTTTCTTCTTTTGCTTTTGTTTCCATTACAATAGTAGGAGAACAGACTAAAATTATTAAGATTTTCTAATTTCTTGTTTCGTACGACATTTTTTAGGACCTTTCTTTTCATTTTGATGCTACTCTGGTCAATCCTAATTTTCACAAACCAGCAATTTTTTAATGCGGTATTGACGTTGTTAGGTTCCCAGTCCCATTGCTATAATTTTTATCAATTAATTAAATCAATATTTTAATTGTGTATATAATTTAAAACTAATTTAATTTAATTATTATATTTAATTTAATTACTAGGCTAATTTAATTTATCAACAAGAATTTTATTAACAACAATTTCATTTTATAGTTGCCATATTATTTAATTTTTAATATTTGTTTCATTAATATTTTAGATAATTCAGACGCTTTCAATTCAGTAGTTTTAACCTTCATCTGAATTTCGCGTACATACAAATTATCGAAAGAATTTAAGTACTCTTTGCTTATACAAGTATCCTTACCACTAAAGCAAGTATCCCTAATTTAGGGTCAGGTAACCCTACGCTTAAGGACACTCGACCCTAGGTGATTTCATGAAATACATTTATTTTATGATAAAATGACATCAATTTAGCATAACGTCGCTTAACATGCAAAATCACATATCTCAATTTTTTGAAACCTCTACGAGGAAGAAAATGCTGAATTTTTCACACTCAAAAGCGAATATTTCCTGGGGTTTCTTTTCGCATCTGGTTGGAACATGCGGTTTCAATCTTATATTGGATGTTAAAAAAATTCCGAAATACTCGTTTCTGATTGCAAAAAAGTGAGTATTTCCTTCCTCTTTGAAATTTCAAAAAATTGAGGTGTGTGGTGTTGTGTGTTAAGCGTTGTTCAGTACATTTCTCGTTCTTAAAAACATATCTTTTTAGTATGTTAACTATCAAAATTTTAGGGAAATATGAGAAAAATTAAACTAGGGTCAAGTATCCCTATTTTCATCTATTGCATTTTTACGGAAAAATGTTTAATCAGATTTTCAATCTGTGGATAGGGCTATTTCAGTAGGTGCGAACAAACGGAAAAAAGACTAGTTTAAAATTGATTATTCAACAATCTCTAATTTTCTTTCATTCAAGATTATTTTCTTAACTATTTTTGCTTACAAAACAATTTTAATACAAACAATTTTCTAAAAATTCACTTTTATTGGTGTACTAAAAAAGAAATTTTTTTTAATTTCAATTATTTACTACTTTTAAGTTTTTTATTTATTGTTATGAAAAGAAAGCACGAGATTCTACTCACGTGACTCCACGACCCTTCCACCCAGTCGATGCAGGGCCTAAGAGAACAGGTGGCCGTCTCTTCCGGCCTCGTGTCGGGGTTGCAGAGATGGACGCGGGGGCAGCTTACCTCCCGACGCATCTCCCCCTCCCCACACCTCGCAGAACACTGAAATAGAAAACGATAATAAAAAAATTTTGGAAGCACACTTTTAGAAATGCACTAAAAGTTATTATAATTTTTATTACAAATGTTTTCTACTTTTAAGTCTAATTTATAATTTACTAGCTGATGTCCATGACTTCTTCCGTGTAGTAATACACTACTGGTACTTTATTGCTCAGGATAAAAATACTTTCCCGTCTAATAGTTTTAATGTAAAAAAATATTTTCTAAATAAAAAACTAGCTGGTATACCCGGCATTGCTCGGGATAAAAATATTTTCAAGTCTAAGCACTTATAACACTAAATTTAATGAAGTTAACAATTTACAGTTTTTATTACTCAAGGGGAATCCCGCAGGATCTTCTCTTGGGCCTGTACTTTGCTTTTTATAGTTGACAGGCTTCTTACAAGGCTTGAGATTCTTAAGGAAAAATATACAGACTTACCCTGTGCAATGTTTGCAGAAGATATTTTATTAATGTCGACGGAGACTGCATCGTATAAATTTACTATCAACTTAGAAACCCCAATAGAAGTCTTTGTAAATTGGGCTGGCGAATTTGGACTGCATATTAATTCTTCTAAATCTAAGTTTATTGCCTTCTCTTTGACAAAAGACATCACTCACATTCCAAGATTGAAAATTAAGGGACAGACAATTGAATACGTCAAAGCATTGAAATATTTGGGAGTGACTTTTGACATCAAATTAAATTGGTTATCGCATTTTGAGAAAATTAGAGTGAAAGTTCTTAATTTGCAGGGCACGTTTAACAGATTATCTAGAGCAACGGGGGGGGGACCCCAAGTCACTAAAGAAATCTATAAAATAATCGCCGAGAAACTCATCCTTTATGGTGCTGATGTTTGGTATGATGGTACTGAAAGAACTGATAGGAAATTGCTACAAATACAAAGAATCGCACTTCTTCAAATTGCTAAAATTTACAATACAGCTTCCACTGAAGAGCTCCAGATTCTCTCAAGTTGCGAACCATTTGACATCTTAGCTGAAAAAGAATCTCTGAAATTCAGAATTCACAACAAATATTTCAATATTGAAATTGGGTCAAAAGCCCATGCATCTCGTGATTTCGACAAAGTTAATCCGTTTGAATTTCCACCATAAAATAATTTCCTTTTTTAGTGGAAGGTCTGCGAAACGCCGCTAAAAGAATTTAAAAATATTTATACTGATGTGTCCAAGCTAGATGAGAAAGTGGGTAGCGGGGTCGTCCGCTTAGACCAGGATGACAACATCTTGTGGAAAATAGAAATTCGACTCAATAATGAGGCGTCAGTTTTCCTTGCGGAAGCGCTTGCAATGCCGAATGCACTTCAAAGAATTCAGGACGATGAGGCGATTCAGATATATACAGAATCCAAATCTGTTTTGCAGGCCCTAGAATATTCCAAGACTCAATCTAGCATCATTGTAGATGTTAAAAGAATTTTTAGACATAAGAAAAACGTAGAATTTTATTGGGTTAAAGCCCATATTGGGATATTTGGTAATGAATTGGCGGACGCAACAGCTAAAAGTGCGACAAAGAGAAGAAATTGATCATGCATTGAATATGTCAAAATCATGGCTTAAACATCATCTGAAATTGGACACTCTCTCGAAATGGCAATAAAGATGGGAGTCTTCTCATAATGCTAGATTTGTTTATGGGCTTATGCCAATTGCAAACAATAAGAGATGCCACGGCGATTTCTTTTTAAATCAAATTTTAACAATCCATGGTTGCTTTCCGCAACATCAGAACAATTTTTTTGGGAAATCTTCCTACTGTACGTGTGGTATAGACTTCAGGACAGTCACACACTATATCTACGGTTGTCCACGATATAAATCTACCGGGAAAAAGACCCTATAGACCCTACTAATCCCTAACCCCGCTTGGGGACTTATTCTTTTTTCTTTCATATTGGGAAAGCATTTCGATCTGATTTTCGGTGTTGTTTTTGAAGGTATGATTTTTTGTTCTTTCTCCCCTCCAGCCTTTGTCTTATTAAAAGGTCCAAAGTCACAGAGGCTAACGGAATGTCCTTAATTGAATTTGAAAGGGCGAAAAACCCTGCCGCTCAGAGGGCTTTCAGTGGCCGTTACGAGAGGTTATTTTAACATTATGTCTTTGGGACAAAACGTCCGTTCCAAATAAAAGTGGCCGGTAAGCATGGGGGGCTTCAAAAGACTACAACTATTGGGTTGAGTCGATCCTTCTGGGCTATGGAATGGAGTGAAAAGCATGGGTGGCTTCAAAAGACTACAACTATTGGGTTGAGTCGATCCTCCTGGGCTATGGAATGGTGTGAAAAGCATGAGAGGCTTCAAAAGACTAAAACTATTGGGTTCAGTCGATCCTCCTGGGCTATGTAACGGAGTGAAAAGAATATACTGCATTTCTTTTTACATTAAGAGGGAAATCCACTACACTTCGCGATATCCTGTCTATGACAAGATCTTTCCACTTTGCAAAACCACACGACGACCTGGTGCAGCTTTGGTGGAGAAGAGTACTCCAAAACCACCTGTCTCGGGTTAAAATCAAAAGACTTTTTAATTTTATTTCATCTAATGAGGAATTGCTTTTCAGGACAAATTAAAAATCTCCTTGTATCATTTAAGATTTCAGTTTCCTTTAAATTAAAAGCACAATAACGACACTTTTAATGATGTATTCAATAATTTCTTTGTAATTTTTAAAGAAACCTCTCTCCAAAAAATCGTAGTAATTCATTAAAGTAAACGGTCTCAATTCTGTTGCGAGGCCATCGCAGTTGCTTGGTGTTTATAATTCGTATGTTCTTTTGTTAAATTAAGTTCTTCTGTTATTTCATGTTTTTTTGGAACATTATGTTATAAATCTTGATTGCAATTATTTTTATAGTGTTTTATTAATAAAGATTCACGCTTATGCATCTAACCGACAGGGAGCCGTTCTGGCTCGGAGTTCGGGGGTATGCGTAGGGAAATGAAATGAAATGTGAAGTGAAGCAAATCTAATCGATCAATCGTACCTGACTCCACTCCGAGATGACCCAGTCGAGGCAGGGTTCCGTGTTGCAGGTCTCCAGAGTGACCGGTCTCTTGTAGGCGTCGCAGAGCTCCTCGACGACCACGTGTTTCGAAACGTTGTCTAGGCACACGGCGTCTCGCTTCCTCGATCCTCCGTCGCAGCGACTCGAACACTGCAAGAGAGCATTAGTTTCAGTC
>BGPR01013486.1:24993-41645 GCA_013235015.1 Araneus ventricosus
TTATTTTATATATTTAAGTGCAATTTATTTATAAAAACTTTGTTTACTATTAGGCTAATAAATACAGATAACATAAATAAAAGTTGATTTTTGTAAAATAACACGATATAGATGTGATATTTTAATTTTTTAACTTTCCTAAATAATCTTAACTGCACCTCATTTTAAATACTTCTACTTTCATCATAATTAACGCACTACAACTTTCTTTTCAAGTCACGTGCCTTTTCAGAGAAAATTCCCTTCTCTGGTACTTAAGCGTTCTGCGCATTCATTTCTGCCCTTTTTCACGCCAGCATGTAAGCTTTCAACAACAACGCGCCGCTCGGGCTTAATCTTCTGAATACTGGTCATGGAGCTACGTAAAAATTGAATACTTTACCTATGAAGAAATAACGTAATATCCTAAATAAAAGAAGATTAAGCCATATATTGTCTCTTTCATGATCAAAATGGACTACATTTCACCTTTTTAAAGCCTGATCTTATGTATATATATATATATATATATATATATGTAACGTTGTTCCGTTAAGTGAAGTGTAGAGGTAGTTGAAGAAGATTGCAGTCGTTAAATGTCTAAAACATTTTATTCCATTTCGAAGATAAGCAAAATCAAATAAGTTATAGAGTACTCAATATTATATTAAGATTAAATGTTTAAAATATTAGGAGAATATTAAATCCATGGCCAGGAGCGGAGAATTACGCCAAAAAAACGGCGTGACTGCTGAACGCGTTACATGATTACGAAAAGAGGAAATTACGCAGACGCGGAGAGTTTTTAAAAAACCAAAAAGGGGAAAGTACCGAAGTTGAGGCTCTAGAAGGAGTGCGACTCTTGCGAGTCTAGTTAGAGTAGAAGTGTTTTTTATCATAGGATTGAAGTAGAAATAATTCGTTCGTAATTAAAAAATATCTCTCGTTAAAAAGGATTTATTTTAAATATAGGAAAAATTTCTAAGTCATTACATATATATATATATATATATGTGTGTGATGCGATGCACGATATGTAGTAAAATTTGCGTAAGCGCGCCCGCTGGAAGGTTAAGATGATTTTTTGATGATGCTCCATCAGAAGTAACGAATTAGGGCTTGTTCAAATGCATATTTTATACTTCCAAACATGAAAAAAAAACCCTTTAGAGCGACCACTCCTCTCAGCAATGGTGGATTTTCGCATATTTGCGGATCGTGCTATGGTTTGGATTGAGGTCGCTTTTCATTGGCTCTGAGCGTCACGTGACTTCGCTTGCTTCTGAATGATGTCATAGGAGCCCGCTTAGTTTGGATTTCAATTTTTGTCTTAGCTATTGTATCATGGAAAAATCAAAATTTTCTTTTAATTACGATTATTTGGATATTTCTAAAGGGAATGATGAATTCAAGATAAAGATAATTTTGGTTTCTCCATGATACAATAGTTAAGACAAAAATCGAAATCCAAACTAAGCGCGCTCCTATGACATCATTCAGAAGCAAGCGAAGTCACGTGACGCTCAAAGCCAATGAAAAGTGACCTCAATCCAAACCATAGTAGGATCCGTAAATATGCTGGATTTTCGCACAGGCGCTAGAGACTCTCGCCTCGGGGTCTCAAAATCTATTTATAGCACAACTTAGTCCTGAGCCGGCGACCGATGTAGGACACTGAGTAGGCGAGGGGCCTCAAAATCTATTTATAGCACATCTTAGTCCTGAGCCGGCGACCAATGTAGGACACTGAGTAGGCGAGGGGCCTCAAAATTTATTTATAGCACATCTTAGTCCTGAGCCGATGACCAATGTAGAACATTGAGTAGGCGAGAGGCCTAAAAACAATTTAGGGCCAGTGGCCTCATTTTGTGAAAATACGCCACGGCTTGTGAAGCCAATTTTCTTTCGAACAGAGGGTGGCCGCTGTCGAGAGGTTTCGCTGTATTTAGTAAAAAAAAATTAATAAAACAATGTTCTTTCCGATGTGGTTATCATGCAAGAAACGAGAAGACTCTTGCTTCTAGAGCTTGCGTTCTTGTCAGTGGCGTACATTCAACCGAATCAAGTGAAGCAGTATTTCAGTCAGCAGTTTGTTTTCTCAAGTGCTCTCTAGTTATATGTTCCGATTCCTTTTCTCTCAAAAAATTTCAGAAGCGCGATTGCGTTTTATTTCTCGCAACGGACGAGCGGCAGAACGGACTGCGTACTGAACCGCTCTTGCTTTCAGTATTTTTGTCTTTCCTGACGATGATGGGTTCTATGTAAAAAATAAGTTTTACAGTGAGCAAGTGATTCGTGCTTCACCATAGATTCCGTTGAGTTCATGCTCATTACGTCATTTTCTCGCTCACACTTATCATGTGAGCTTTCGAAGAGGATGTGGTGCGTGCGCATTTATTGTTTAGCAATGGATTCGGAAACCCTCTGCGCTTTTGCGCATGCGCCGGGTGGAGCTACTTTCGTCAAAATAGGGGGAAAGTGAAGAATGGAAGGATAATGTTTATATTTTACTGAGCGTGATCTAACAAAGAACTCCAGAAATGCGCTCATATGACTCATTACCTGACACCCCTTTCCGGTGTAAAATCGTCCAAAAGTGCTAGTCTCGCTGAGCAGTACGCGCAGAGAAGGAGTAAAATTACGAAGTGATACTTTTTACGATTGATTTCTCATTTACCAGCGGCTTTGTATCCGGCTACAACCTGTAGTGTGTCGAGTGGTAATTTAGTTGTGTTTGTATGACATTTTATTTTAGTGCTTCTTCTTCATGTTATTATTCTCGTGTTAAGTTTTTTTTTTCATTTTGGGATATTTTATTAATAGTATAATATATTTGTAATGAATAATGGTTTGCTTATTGTATGCATTAAAAGTTGGGCTGCTGCAGTAGGTTATCGAATCACGGCACACCACTGGTTTCTGCACAAGTATGCGTTAACACTTTGCATTAACGCCACCCCATGCCCCTGATGCCTTTAACGTCTAGGGTTATCTTACCAGTTTGATGAGGATGAAGTGGAAAGGCGAACAACAGCGCCCCCATCGGTGCTTTATTTATGAATCAGAAAGTAAGTTTTACATGAGGGTAACAGGTAATAAATCTTGAATAACAAAAGTACATATGCAAACACATAAAGCACAACAGTAACAAACAGAAAAAAACAATTTCGCGCTCAGAAATGATATTGCATGTTATATAAATTTGGCTGGTAGGATTAATATTCTTGACATGTATCCACATTGCTGGTTCAGATTGTTTAGTCCCCATACAAGATTCGGGGTCGTTCAATATTAGTACAGGAATTAGTAATCATCAAGATTTGCACGGGTGAAGAACATGAAAAACAAGAGTAGTTGAGATGAATTGAACAGGAAGTCTAAATACACTCATGTCCATAAATTAAAGATAATGAAGTTCAGGCAAAGAAAGAGACAGAAGCAAAACAAATTTGACTTATTTGTAAAGTCTATTTATTAAACAAAAGGTAAAGAGCAAAACAGATGCTATATGTTTGACATAATTAATAAAAATTGCGATTTTTACTCCCTGGAGCAAATTTCAAAAAAAAAGAACCTATTTACCTAAAGAACCTATTACAGTATAACATGGTTAGTATCATGGTTAATACGGAGTATGTCTCCCGGACGATGCAATACAGGCCTTACAACGCCTAGGCATGCTGAGTATCAAATTATCAAACTGATCTTGGGGAATATTACACCACTCATCAAGCAATGCCCTCCGAAGTTCCGGTAGACAGGTGGGAGGGGGTTGACGGGCTGCAATTCATCGGCCAAGCATATCCCACACATGCTCTATTGGATTCAAGTTCGGTGAGTATGCTGGCCAATCCATACGGGTGATATCCTCCGATTGAAGGCATTCGTCTACAATGTTTGCACGGTGAGGACGGGCGTTGTCATCCATAAACAGAAATTCAGCACCCATGGCGCCCCGAAACAAACGTACATGTTGTTCCAGAATGACATCCCGATAGATGTGGCCTGTCATCGTTACACTCTGAACATGCAGGTCAGTTCTGGAACCAAGAATAATTCCTCCCCAAACGAGCCATCCTGCACCACCGTAACGGTGTCGTTCAACGGTGTTCTCTTGGTGGTAACGGGTACCTGGCGCTCTCCATATGAAAGTCCGGCGAGAATCAGACTGCAAACTAAACCTGGACTCGTCGGAAAACATCACACAAGACCACTGTTGCGGTGTCCACAATGCATGCTCTCTACTCCAGGTTAATCGCAGGCGACAGTGAGTTGCGGTAAGTGGAACACATCTGACAGGCCTACGAGCATATAGACCAATGTGCCCTAAGCGTCTGTACACGGTCTGCCTTGAAACTGTCGTACCGGTACCTGAAGAGAGCTGACGAGGCAGGTCTGATGCTGTGCTCCGTCTGTTTCTTTTGGCAGTAACTGCCAAATACCGGTCCGCATTCGGCGTTGTAACTCGGGGGCGACCTGTGCTGTAACATCTACTCACATTACCATCATCTTGGAATCGTTGCCAAAGCCTGGAGATGACACTCTGGGCGATTCCAAGTTCCTCGGATACTTCCAGCTGGGTACGTCCACATTCCAGTCGTCCGATAATTCTACCACGTAAAAAATCATCCAAATGCTTCCTTTGTGCCATAACTATGCGGTTATTGCACTGAAAGGCTTTTAAAGCGCTTGTGAACAATTTTATTTCTTTGCCACCATTCCTTATATACCCTTCTCTTACACTCTCGTCATTGTGACGTACTATCCGCGCAATCTGGTGGTTTCCTGTAATTTGCATATTCTTCTTCAAGATGTGTGTGATAATTCTACAGGTGAAATTTTTATTTTAGAGTTCAATTTCTGTGTGATTCTGAATTATCCTTAATTTATGGACATGAGTGTATTTAACAAGTGGCTACATAATTAGTTTTAAGAGATGCAGTACCATAACAGGATGTGGGACTATTATCATTATGGATATTATTGATAGGAAATTTTGACATGAAAAACATGAAAATAAATAAATAAATAAAGCAAATAAGTGTAATAACATTTCAATAGAGAGAAGAACAAAGCTTAGGTGGTCTCCAGACAAGATATGCGACCGATGACTGTGTGACAGTCTAAAAATTTCTGTTCTTTGGATGTTCACTCTTATGCAATGATTAGCAATGAAACTAAGCAATGATTTCTATCAGAAACGCTAACAATAAAAACATTTCAAGTGGTTAAAAAAGACGGACGAAAAAGATTTCCTACCTCCACCGCAAGAAGCGGAACAAACTGTCCAGTCGGCGTACGTCCAGTGGAACTCGGGTTGTCGGGTAGCGTTCTTGTTCGGAATCGTGTACTCGTAGACAAGGCCAGGGTTTTCAGTCTGGTATAGCAGCTGAAAGAGAAATAGGTATTGAAAACTTGATTTTAAGTTCTTGCATTTGATTTACAGTGCTGTTCATAATTATTAAAATTAAATGAGACTGTTAAAATTTCACCTTTTGTTCATAAAAAGTTTTAAAAACTTGATATTTTTCAAATTTGTTTTCATTTTCTAGAGCCTTCTTTCATATAACAAGCATTTTGAACTCTTTTCATCTGATAATTTCTTGATATCCATCCTAATTAACATAGCGTATGAACTCTTCCTAATTTTAAATGTCAAAAAAATGTCTCCTTTTTTATTTAAATAACTGAACAATTAAAATTCTGAAGAAATGTATTTGATTAAACAAGTGTAAATTTCGTTCACATTAGGACTTTATTGCATATTCACGAAAGTGTTTTTAGCAGCTAAAATGAAACGGCTGCTAAAATATTTTTACTTTTTTCGTATATGATTGCTGCAGTAAGACGTACTTTTAATAAGCAACGTACTCATTAAGCTTCCATGATCTTGGAGTCCTGGCACAGTGGGTTACTGTGGAGTTAACGGTACGGTCTTATTTCGTTTCTCTTAGGATCGCCAACTCTTTGCCGCCAAGATCGGAGATGAGAGAACATTTGATTTTGTTGCGCAATGATGTTTTAAACGAGTTACATGTGCGCATGCCCTGAAATTGATCTTTTCATCAGTTTTCTGCGTATGGCGCGATATTGAGATTTGTTTCGATTGGTTCGATCGGTTCATTTGTAAGATGTAATTGGTCAATTTCTTCGAATTTAATTAAAACTTCGTTTGGAATTCTAAAAGTTGATTTTTGACTGATTTCATCATTTCAAAAGTTTTTGCTTCGAACTTCGCGACAGAATTTGTTATGGCGTCAACATGTAGAAGAAAAAAAGGAATTTCGGGGTACATTGTTTTTTTTAAAGTTCCAAAAATTTGCCCGGAACCCGCAAGCATTGCGAGCAGGAATTCTTGACTTCAGTATTTACAAAAAAATACTGAAAATGATTTTTAAAATTCAATGAATGAGCGAAACTACTAGTGGCCCGCTATGCTGAAAGCGAAGCCGTTGATGTTTTTTAAGTTAAAAAAATTTGCCCGGAACGCACTTGAAATGCCGCAGGCACTGAGTGCTCAATCTCTCGTTTTCAGTGATGTAAAATACCCAGGTATTTATTTTTAAGGGTAAATACCCTGGGTATTTACCCGGATAAATAACCAAAATGGGTATTTACCTGGGTATTTATTTTTCAATTAACTCTATTCATATAAAACACAGGCAGTGCTGTGAAATATAATGCCTCTATATAATATAAATACGTATAGAATATATATTGAGCATAAGGTAAGGTAAAAAAAATAAAACTAGTAATATATAAACCTTTTAAATTCTATAAAAACTAAGAAAATGAATCAGAAAAAACAAAAACGCAATACTACATCATGGATCTTACATAAAATACGTGGCTTAAATATCAATTTAAAAAAAAAACTAAACTAAATTTTTTTAAAAGAAAATGTTGAGTTTGATTTTAAAATGACAAAGAGCTGATAATAGAAATTAAAATGAAACATACAATTGTTTTTTTTGGGATTGTTTTGGATTAATTATTCAAAGTACCAGATAAGTTAGCAGATGTTTGAGTTCTAACAGTTTTAAAAGTGAATTGTTCTGAAAGTAACTTTCACTCATATTACTTTGAACAGGTAAGTTATTTTTGTAATAGCAAAAAGTAATGAGAAAGTGAAAAGTAATGTTTCAGCAAAAAGTAATGAGATTTTTTTGTTGCTGAATCTGTTGTATTATTTGACGACATAGTAGACACACACACTCACACACAGTTTCCTGGTTAGACGGGATTCATCTGGATTATGAACATAAATACTTAAATATTCTTAAAACTCTAAATTTGATGTAAGTGTCATGGTTGGAATCTGATTAAAAGAAAATTCATTAGCTATTTTATTCCTTTCAAAACCTTTTTTAATCCAACAAGACTTTTGAAACATTTTTTATGTCTTTCTCCATTTTGCTTACATTAGCAAGTTTGTACTCAACATTACAATACTTACATTGGATACTTTTATCCTTCTCAACATTAAAAGTTCCAAGCAGTTTCTTTTCCTTTTTTTTTTACTTTTTTTAAAATTTTTAACGTAAAATTCACACATGAAGTAAACGACTAACTATTAACTAAATCAAAACAAGAATGGTTGACTTCCAGCATGACAATGTGAGTAAATTATGGATCACAAGATTCACTGGCACTGTCTATCTCTACTAATAATAAAGGAGAATATATGTGTTTTGGCGCTCTACAGGACAGACCGCTAGGCCTAGAGCAACGAAATTAGGAACAAACATACTTTGGAGGGTGGGAATGTGCACCTCGTAACCGTTTTTTAAAAATTTTAATTAGAATTTTAATTAATGAAAAATTAAGCGAAATTTTGGAGTTTTTCCTTAATAATTTCCGAAAATATTACAGCACAAACATTATTTTTACACCATCTGATAATTTAAAAACTTATCTTTTCAATATATCAATTAAGTTTTCATTGTATATTTTTCACTAATTTTAATGAATTTTTAAAAATATTTTTGGCATTCATTGTTACAACGAAATTCAAACCGTTGTTTTTCTTCCATTGTTGAAAGCTAATATAATATTCTATTGGATTTTCTTTTCTTTTTTTATTTGATCAATTTTTCTGTGAAATCTTTAAAGACAGTCCTCTAGATAATAAGTATATAAAGAAATAATCCAGTAAAACTGAACGATTATGGTTGCTAAGTTTAATTTCATTTTATCAGCATGCTTTAAGCCAATTAACATGCTGCTTGACGTAAAACGTGCCGCGGTATTTCGATGTTGAAATAAATTTTTAAAATTAAAATTCGCTTCGATTACTTACAATTAGATGTAACTTGACACGAACAGTTACTTGACTCCATTAGGGACTTTCATGTACACAAGGAACAGAACAAGTGCAAGACTACGTAAAGAACGCGGGCGAAATCTCTATCGCAATCTGAAGTTTAAAATTACTTTGTTGAGGGAAACGTGAATATCAAACTACACATAAGAGAGTCAGTTGAAATTATATTCCCGGCGAACAAGTTGGTCGCCGAATAGCTAGCTATAACATAAACGGCGTTAAACATAATTATTCTATTGTAAGTGTCATAGTTTCAAACCGTAAAAATTAAATTTTCCCTCGATCCCGCTTAAGTTTTAGAATACTTTATTCTGAATCCTGATAGCAATTGATTATTGTTTCTATAATTTAGTCAAAACTTTAATTTAAAAATTTTATAACTATGCATTATGTTTATAAATTTTATATGTTTGATTTTGAATCGCCATTCGCAAATGCTTTTTTTACAAAATACCCAGTTTAGGGGTACTTATTTATTTTTTTATTTCATTTTGAATCATTCGCAAATGCTTTTTATAAAAAAAAAATACCCAGTTTTGGGATATTTATAATTTTTATGTTTCATTTTGAATCAACATTCGGAGATGATTTTTTTTTGTAAAATATCCTAATTATAAATTTCATATGTTTTATTTTGAATCACCATTCACAAATGCATTTTATTTTCGCAAAATATTCAAAGTAAGGGTATTTATAAATTTAAAGCTTCATTTTGAATCACACCATTCTCAAATACTTTTTTTGCAAAATACCCAGTTTTGGGTATTTATAAATTTTAAGTTTAATTTTGAATCACCATTCACAAATACGTTTTTTCCCTGCAAATACTTTCTTTGGGGAGTATTTATAAAACTCTGTATGTTTCATTGTGAATCGGCATTCGAAAATGTTTTTTTCCGCAAAATACCCAGTTTTGGGGTATTTACCCAGGCCTTGGGTAAATACCCGGGTATATACCTAAAAAATATTTACCTACCCACTGGGTATTTACCCACCCCACATCACTGCTCGTTTTCAGGTTAATCATGCTCAAGAGAGGAATAAAAAGCGCACTGCACATCCAGAACAGCATTTGGCGACAGCAAATGAAATTGCGCCAAGAAGAATTGGCGAGAAACAGGTACGTACCGTTAACTCCACATTTACCAGCTATAGTCATATGTGGTTCTAGGAATAGTAAAGTAGATCTGCGCTACGCAATACGATCATTTACAACAATATTTAGAGAAAAAAATTCTCAGAAACAGTATGCGCTACGAAAAAAAAAGGAAATTACAAGTTGTAGAGCATCACTGATTTTGTGCGGAAAGATACATTATGCACATTACAGTTAAGATAGAAGCAAATCCAGCATTTGTTAGGGGAAGATTTCCAAAGCTCTGTGGAGACGAAACATGGAAGAATGGAGCCCTTATCTGTAATAAGATTACCACTTTTGCTGCCACAAAGTACATCGGGACTGCCATTAGTAAATGAAATAATGGGTCGAACAAGCTGTTATTGAAAATTCTGCACCATACATTGTCTGACAAGCATACTTGACGTCGGACATCGACAGCTCATCAAGAATTTTCTATCGCCCAGTAATGGTCGTGCTGCCAGTTGTACTCGTCTGTAAGCGAAAGGAACGCGTCATCTCTCCATACCATCTTTGCAAGGCTTGAAAATTCTGCACCATACAGTGTCTGACAAGCATACTTGACGTCGGACATCGACAACTCATCAAGAATTTTCTATCGCCCAGTAATGGTCGTGCTGGCAGTTGTACTCGTCTGTAAGCGAAAGGAACGCGTCATCTCTCCATACCATCTTTGCAAGGCTTGAAAATTCTGCACCATACAGTGTCTGACAAGCATACTTGACGTCGGACATCGACAACTCATCAAGAATTTTCTATCGCCCAGTAATGGTCGTGCTGCCAGTTGTACTCGTCTGTAAGCGAAAGGAACGCGTCATCTCTCCATACCATCTTTGCAAGGCTGGTTGGTGTTAAAATATGGTTTATGAAACTTCATGTTTACATCTCTAGGAAACTTTAATAATTCTTTGAACGGTATGGCCATTGAACTCCGAAATCAACAGTAGATCACACAGAACAATGAATCACATTCATAAAAAGAAATGCAGTTTTTGGATTGGCCTTCCATACATCCCGCCGAGTGGCGCTGTGATGTTTTTCATCAAAAACAAAATTTTTAATGTGCACTTTTAAATGACGACGTATTAACGATCATTTTCCATCTCATTCGATATGTGTGAAATGCCATACATGTGGTGAATCAATCGCTCTCTTTTCCGGATATTTGACTCGATGTTTGTTCGAATCAGTCATAAAACAGAAGTTGGAAGTAAAATTGACTTAAAATTCTTACGAGATTTTAATATTTATATTTATATTATTGAATTTTTAAAGTGGTAAAATATGGTTATTCGAAAAATTTCTTTTGATGACTGTATATTGTCTGAGGTTTCTAGTATGTTTCATTAAAAAGTATCCGAAAGCTTCTTTTTACTTGTCAACTAATAAGCAAGTTCATAGGTAACAAACTATTGACATAAAAGTTTTTTTCCAGTTACAAGTAAAATGGTTTTACGTTACGGGATAAGCAAACTTACAGCGTCATCTAGCGGTAAAATTCGGAAATAGCGCTCTTACCTCTACCAGCGATAAGAGATACGGGAATAAAGCAAGTTACTAAGTTGTAGCGAGTCATCTGTTTGATACAAAAGATGCCTTGCATGCATTAAGAATGGAATGAGTAAAACACGGATTTGCTTCCCCACGATTTGCAAAACTGTGAGGTCACGACAAAGGCAGCCCGAGGTACTTTTGCCAACCGGGCAAAGCAACAATATGGCGCTCCCGCCTTCCCAACACACATAACCAAAGTAATTTTTTTGTTTACAGACTTTTTTACACAGAAATGTGCATGTTTAACCCGGAAATATGACTTAATAATATTATGGTGAGAATTTTTGAACTTGAGATATATTTACGATCATATAGATCTTATGGGAATTAAAATAATATATTCAGCAAATTCATTTTAAAAATAGTTAATTATATTTTAAAACAATATTATAATTTCTGTTTAAAAAGCAACTTTTCTTGCTCTTTTATCTGTAAAATTTCTTCTCAATTTCATTGTTTCCTAGGTTTAATGTTTTCTATTTTGATGACTTTCTTCATCCCGTTTTTCGTCCTACTATATTTCTTTTCCTATAAAATGAACCTAATGTTCCTATTTTCAGTTATTTTAGCGAGATAGCACAATATATTTTTTCTTTTATAGGTTATAACGTTATCTCAATTTAAATTTGACAAATAACTATGAAAAAGTTTAGAGTAATTATATTTGGGTTTGCGCTTATGGGCATAGACCAAGACCAAAAAGCATCACCCCTCCCTGCCTAAGTAAAATTCGGGTAAAAAGGTGTAAAAATGTGCTTCGAAGTTAGTGAGTAAAAACGTTAACACATAAATTAATTTTTAATTAAAAATCGAACAAAAACTTTGAAAAAAACCTTTCTTAGTTAGCACCTACTACCCAAGCAGTAACTACGTGCCAAATTTGATAGCTCTGGGTCCGGCGATCTGCGCCGTAGAGCGTTCCAAACGTGTTTCACATCATATTAATTTGGGAACTACTGCTGAATAGTGTTCTAGTATTTGACGCAGCTCACCAAAATGCGCAGCGGTTCCTTGGTGGGCCCAGGTATGTGCAGGCTCTCCTTCTCTCCGTCCCTCTGGTAGTAGAGGGTGGTGCCGGCTGCCCTGTACTCCCCGCTCCACTGAATGAACCACCTGCCGTTGAGGTAGAACTCCCCGTTCTCGCCCTGCACCGCCAGGTAGTTGATGGCCTCCTCTTTCTCCTCCACCCTGACGTTGCGCGCGCCGCTTGGGACCTCCACCACCTCCACGTAACCTGAAAAAAAAACAAATGGCCTGCTTTTCAAAACATCGTGCAAATCTTAGCCGTTGTTTCCGAAAAATCGTTTTGGCGCGAAATATACAGGGTGATTCAAAAGTACTTATAAAAAGCAGAATGTTAAAGGGTAGGTCAGACATACAGAAACAAGTCGTTTTGGCGCGAAATATACAGGGTGATACAAAAGTACTGATAAAAAGTAGAATGTTAAAGAGTAGGTCAGACATACAGAAACAAGTCGTTTTGGAGCGAAATATACAGGGTGGTTCAAAAGTACTTATAAAAAGTAGAATTTATTTATTCAAAGAGAGCACACTACAGAGACGACTCCATTTACAGAGTGCATGATCAAAAACATACCAAAAACACAAGCCACAAAGCGAATTAAGACACAAAGAGAAAAAGTAACTGTAGGGACAACAGTTCAAAGCTCAAAACCACATTAATTATAAAAATGTAAACACATAAATGTTTTAAAACGAAAGCACGCAATTACAAAAGGACTAAAAACACACTGAGGTTCCAAAAGTCCATGTTGCACACCGTCACATTAAAATTATAAAAAAAATCGCACAATATTTTTAAAAAATTTAGAACACTAAATCAAAAAAACATTAAAAAACAAGGGCCAAAAAGTCAAACACTAGATCAACGAATAAAATTATTAATATGTATAGTCAAGCATAAGAAAAGCAAAAGAAATCAGGTCATGTATTTCAAAGTTCGACAAATCGATTTAAAAACAGTAGGAGTCATATGATAAATGTCCAGTTCACCAGAGATCCTGTTAAAAGTCTTATAAAATTTATATAACGAGAACCTGTTAATATAATTAAATTTAGAAAACACATTTGGAAAAGAACTTTGGCTCCTTAAAGATCTGGCAGGCACAGCGAAATTTATAGAGATCAGTATATCAGTACAACCGTTGATTACCTTGTAAAAGAAAAGAACACAACAAACATCTCGTCTAGAACACAAACTAGGCATATTAAACATATCACGTAGACATGAAGAAGATATATCTTGTAAGTAAATTCTATTTTTCTTGTAAAGCAAATATCGCAAGAAGTTGTTATTTTTACAATAAAACATGGGTTCACGAACGCAACGAGTGATTTCTAGAGGGTCTCTTTGACTATGAATAAGTCAAAGTAAAAAGATACGCGAGTTGAATTGTACCAAACAGAATTGATAGAATGCAAATTTACTATAACCACAACGACACAATTGCAAGAAAAACAACGTTCCTAGTCGTATATAGCAAGACACATACAACGGTTCGATAACACACCTTCGAAGTGTTTAATTGGACTTGTCGTCGGAAGCGATGTTTTCATGTTGTTATTCATGCAACTGTCTCAATGTAATGAATTTGTATTCCATGATAACTAATGTCGTACCATTTATCTGACGCATCAATTTCTTTTACTTAATTCATTTGCCCTCTGTAGTAATCGCCCTTTGCGTTTGCGACTCTATCGTAAAAATGACTGATTTCTGTATGCCGAACCTACCCTTTAACTATTTGTTAGGACTTTTGAATCATCCTGCATGCATATGAATTAATATAAAGGACATTAATTTCTAATAAAATAAAAGGAAAAGAATTATAAAAAAATGAGTAAGGATAAAGAAAGCACAATAATAGCACTGGGCCAAACTGTTATATATTAGTTGCATAAGTTTTTAGACTGTAGTGTAGAAATGGCATTATTTATATTTACATGCGTGAGAAAATTTTGTAAATGTTTTTTCGGATATTGGCAAGTGAAAATAAAGCAATGTTTCAAGGAAAAGGCAGCATGGAGCATATATCCACGCAGCAGAAGAAAAATGCATTGTACAGAGACAGAGGTGACCTACCGAGTCCGAGGCGCAGCGTGAAGTTCCCCCGGATGGTGAGGCACTGCGTCCCGTCGCCATGGCACACGCCGCACCGGTCCTCCTGGGCCTCCGAGTCAATGGCCCAGTCGCACGCCACGTGCTGCAAAGAAATATTGTTTCATGATAACAAGGATATAAATTTAGAAAGGAATGAGGACATTCTACCAGGATGCAAAATTAACTCCTTAACAGCCGAGGAAATCCTCGCTCCTCACCGCCACCTGATCCACCTTCATTAATAACATCCCTCTCCCCAATTGGGCCAGTCATTCACGAGCGCACCACTCCATGCACATGGCGTGGTGGCATTACAAGCCATTCTATATTTCAGTCCATGCATTCACACAGGTCATTGACGAGCACTCCACTCCACGCATATGGCGTGGTGGCATTCCAAACCATTCTGTATTTCAGCCCATCAATTCAGGAAGGTCATTCAATAGTGCTCCACTCCACGCATATGGCGTAGTGGCATTCCAAACCATTCTATATTTCAGCCCATCAAATCAGGCAGGTCATTCACGGCGATCCACGCAATGCTATTCGCTGAAGGTCTCATCGATCCCCACTGCACCTACTTCTTCAAAACGAGAACTTCACCTGTTCCGATTTCCTCTAGAGAACCTCAGCCCACACCCACGTATCATCGCCTACATCGTTACAGAGGATGGTAGTTGGTAAAGGCCTACGGAAGTTAACGTACTGTCCTACCGCCACGAGAAAAACCCCAGACACCAGACACGCCGATGGCGGTCGTTATGGAAACGGGATATTCCACTGCATTTTGGGGGGGGGTGAAAGAAAGGGCTTTATTTCATTTGGTGCAGATAGAATCGACGGAAGTCTCATTTCGCTTTGTACTTCGGTCGAAAACGAATTCCTCGCCTAACGGAAGTGCGCTTAGGTTGCGAAATGTTTCGGTGGATTTTATTTCTGTATCCCTCCTTTCTTCGACTCGTCTATTTGTGGCAACCCTGCTCAAGGTTTTTCTCCTGCCGGTAGGACAGTATCCATGAGTTTTCTTTGGCATGCGCCTAAGTCGAAAGGAGGCATTTTATTTTAAATTGGTATAAAAAATATACATTAAATTTAAATGTTTATAAATTATGGTTCAGTTTCTTAAAGAGACTATTTGGATTACTTAGATACCCAAAATATTGTTCTTAGACCAATATTTTATGCATAATGTTGCAAAAGGTCTCAATGTGGTGTATGGTGTAAACAGTCCAACACGCAGGATAATGGAGAATGAAGGTTTATTTACAAATATGCAGGAAAATACGTAGCACAGGTACAGGAAACAATAGTCCCTGCACAGATTACCAATGTAAATAGACATCAATTCACAGGTGATGTCAGTTCAGCACTTTGATATCTAACAACACAAACAGTCAGCAAATAACTAGTAGACAATAACTGCACCTTCAATAGCGCTCGACTCACCAGCTCGCACTGCGGGTAGAACTACAAAGGCATTCGCGCTCCAAGGCGATCCCGTCGATCAAGACCCAGACGAACAACACACCCCTGATCTAGTCGCCGTCCTTAAATATTCTCTCCGATAGGCCGTTACGTCACATGGTGTTTTCTCGTGTATTCCCTTTCCTAGTAGAAATATCGAGAAAAGGGTTGCATTTTCGGGAATCATCTATTTGTCGCCAAATCGCCAAAATGGTCGCCAAGTTTGTCGCCAAGGTCAGGGGTACCATAACAGTCGCTGAGGTCACTCCATGCTTAACCTTGTAAAACTTTCTTCCCAACCATAAAACTTGCATTGCTGGGAAGCGACTTTCCATGCTTGTAACAATAATCATGCGCGAAGGTGACTACCGCATTTTTTTCTCCAAAAATTAAACCCATATTTATTACTCTCTCAAATAATTACATACCATTATAAAGGTTTGAAAATGTGTGTACTATGTCCCGTTAAAGGTGTGTTGCTTTGAGAGTAGAGATTTATTTTTGCTTTAACTTGATGTATTTCTTATTTTGTTACCTATACTTCATTTTCTCCTGTCCTCCACTTTTTTTTATCCTTTCGGATGGTGAATTATTTTATTCATTTACCGGGGATTAGCCCCCTTTGGGGGCCATGGGCCCCAAAAATTACTTGCTTCATTCATACCCAGGAGAGCCGACTCAATCCTAAGGCTTTAGAGTGAGGGTTGACTCTCCGGGAGCAGAACATTCCAGCAGATGGATAGACATGGTGAAATTGGGACAAAAATTTATAACACATATAGAAAGAAAATTTAAATGTTGCAAATTAAAGGAACAAAAGATAAAATAATAAAAATGTGATGCCCACAGAAATTAAAAAGTAATGAAAATAATATAAAAAAACGCACAAAGGAAATGGCAGAAGTTACAGATAACAAACATGAAAAAGGGATTTCACACAAATTTAAACAAATGAAAATGGCACAACATTATTGAAACAAAGACACAGAAGTAACCTATCACACATACACACACAAACACAATAAAAAATGATACAAAAGTAAACAACAACAAAATACAACACCAAATAAAGG
>BGPR01013487.1:0-41639 GCA_013235015.1 Araneus ventricosus
TTTTCAGCCCCATACAGATTTATAACCCCATACAGATTTAAAGCGAAAAAACGGGCGCATGCAATATTTAATAGTAAGTGAGTGTAGGGAGAAGGTCGCTGAGGAAAACTCACACACAACAGTTCATATCCTTTCCATTGCAAAAAAAATTGTTAGTGACTGAAATAAACTGTTTATATCAATTATTCATTGCATGCGCCCCACGTTTTCGTTTTAAATCTGTATGGGGTTATAAATTCAGTGGGGCTAGAAGAAATATTTTTTTACTTTAGTCCATGAAAAACGGTATATTAAAATTTTTATTTTATTTAAATTTACCTAATTGGGATTAAAGAATTTTTTTGTGACTATTGAAGCTCGGAGGCTTTTAATATTTCTTGAGAAAATTGTTATAAAAGTAAAAAAGTCGAAAGTAAATAAATTCTCTTGACGCATCATCAGTGTTTCATTCATGTCCGCATCTTTTACTAATAGCGTATTTTTTAATTTTAAAAGCGTTTCAATGATTATCCCCAATTAAAGCTAATTAAAATGGCTATATCTATGTAATTTTGAAAATAGAAAACCAGAAACAGCCTAGTTTTTTTATCTAATTATCGTAAATTATTCATCATTTTCTATTTTGCCACTGCATACTGAAAGTGCAAATCAATAAACGTTTAACCGATAGTGGCGTGAAAGTTTGGAAAGGAGTACCATTCAGATGTCCTCATCTGACCACGGTTAAAAATTTACTAGGTCCGTTTCAAAATATCCTTCCTGGACGTGAACACAAATAACTAGCCAGATATATAACACAAATATCTGCCTAAGATTTTGCAGAAGCTGTAATATGTAAATTTCTACCCTATCAGATGTAATTGGTGTGTAAACTTAAAATCATTTATTGAAGACTTTGGATTTGCCAACGGTTATCACAAGCGCAATTTTTTTTAACACGTGTGCATTTTCATAACGTATTGTATGATTTTTTATGAATCTCTATATCTCTCTCTATATAAAAGGCAATGTTTGTGTGTGTGCGCGATGTTTAGATCTAAAATATTGCACTTACAGCCATGAAATTTGGCACACAGGTAGTACTAATGGTGACTCAATGCACCTTCGAAGACCGATTTTTAAAATTTAATCTAGAAATGTTTTTATTTGATATTTTGTCGTATTTTGTGTGATTTTTCATTCTGATTTCTCCATTGCACTCTTTTCTAATAGTCGTGTCAAGAGAATAGATACACCATAAGAAAGAACAAACAATTTCCGTTCTAATGAAGTTTAGTTTAGACGTCTAAAAGTTTGATTTAAACGAAAAAGTTGCCGTAAAATATTTTCTCTAATTTTAATATTAAATCTATGAAATACAACAATATATTGCACTAAAAACATTAAATACATCATTCAATAAAATTTCCATACTTATTCACTAAGAATTATAATCAGTGTTTTTCTACTCATCCTTAACTTGTATTCCGCATTTTAATCTAAACCGTCACTTAGCTTGACTTCACAGATTGCCAAAACTAGATTTCTCTAACTATGATTCAACATAGTTCTTTTACATGTTAACATCTAAATGTTTAAACTTACCTTTTGATCTTAGTAATCTATAATATTTTCAATTTTTTAGATTTTATTTTAGATTTGGTTATTATGTTTAATTAATGAATTTTAGTTTATGAATTGCATTCTTATATGTCTTGTTTACTTTGTTTTGTATGTTCATATATAACAAGTTATATTTTGGTTTATATATATATATATATATATATGTAAGATCAGGCTTTATGAAAGGAGAAAAGGCAGTCCATTGTCATCAAGGAAAAGACGATATTTGTCCAAATCTTCATTTATTTAGGCATCAGGTTTTATTTCTTCATAGCTAAAAGTATTTAATTTGTTTGTAGCTCCATGACCAGAATTTAGAAGTTTACGCCCGCGCGGCGCGTTGAATGCTTACATGCTGGCGTGAAAAAGGGCTGAAATGAATGCGCAGAACGCTTAAGTACCCAGAAGAGGGAATTCCCCTTGAAACTCGTGATTTGAAAAGAAAGTTGTAGTGCGTTAATTATGTTGAAAGTAGAAGTATTTAAAATGAGGTGTCGTTAAGATTATTTAGGAAAGTTAAATTAAAATATCACATATATATATATTTGTTTGCTTGTTTTTATTTCGCTTTTAAAACTTGATTTTATGTCATTCTGGGCTTTTTTTATTTTGTCGAAGTCATTATGCCACGGGCAACGCCGTGTGCTTACTGCTAGTAGAATCTAAAATACAGAAAGAGAAGCAGCATTTAACCCTTTATTTACTGAATTTACCTACTAGCAACTTTTTAATTTTGTTTTTTAATCATTAGATAATTTTTGTATGTAGAATAACCCTGGGAATGAGGAAAACACTTTTTTAATTAATTAAAATTACTTACTTAATTTAATTAATAATTGGAAAATTTTACTTTCTGCCTTCAGCTGCCATTTACTGCTTGTTATTGAAACTCCATTCTCCGTGTTCTTGTGAATACTGTCAGGAAAAACGGCCATATTGCAAAGGTATGAACGTGATTAAAGCAGTACTTTAAAGTACCGTCAGTAGATAAAGGGTTAATATTTACATTACAGTTTTATTAAGTTATAGCTTTACGTCGAATATTATATCTCAAAAATAAATAATTCTCCACAACGGAATTTTATTTTAACTTCGTATGAAACAAGATTTAATATTTTTGATGAAAATTTTTTAAAATCAATCCAGAAAATTACTACAGCTTTTAAACCCCGGTAACCAACTGAACTAAACAAGTATGATAGCTTTAATGCTCAACTTTTGCACTCAATATTATGAAATATCCTGATTTTGTTTAGAACAAAGTTCAATATCATATTCACAAGATAATAAGCATCGCGGTAAAAATTTTTTCTAAAGAATTATTTCTTTATTTTATGAACAAAAAATTATTCCATTTCATTGTTGTAATAAGATTGTATCAGAATGCTAAGATTTATTACACTTTTGGGTTAACACGTCAAATAAAATAATCTTTAAATCAAAATTACTTTCTACGTAAAGAGCCAAAAACTTAAATTTGATGATTGCAAAATTGTAGAAAGAAAAAAAAAACGATTTCGAACAAGCTTTAACAACCAAAATTTCCATTATTGAAATCCTTTTTAATAAAATAGCAAACAGTAAAAATTTTACGATTGTTTTCGTTCTAAAATCGCCATCACAAAAATCATTTCGTTACTTAACGTTAAAAGCCAGATTTTTTAAAAATTGATTTTAAAATGTTTTTTGACTCTGATACTTCGTTCCAGTTACGTATTGCTATAAAAAATGCAGCACCGGATGCAAACTTAATAATAGGGGAAAAAGAATCCGCCTTGAATTCACATTCATTTTGACGTTTTTAATTAATATCTTTTTTAACCAATTACAATTTCGGAATTTAAATGATGAAATGAATTCTTTGGATTATTTTCCATCTTTTGGTACTTACGACTGGTTCAGGATTCAGTGGTTCGTGAAGAAGATGGGGACATAGATACATATGTTTGTTACCTTCAATTTTAATAGGATGGGTATTATCTTATCTGAAATCCCTATTCTTTTAAGTTCAAAAACTTTTAATTTTACTTCATTTGATAATCAAGTAGAAATTAGAAAAATTTAGTGCTGAAAACTGTTATCGATTTTCAACTAGTCAGAACGTCTCTGAACTCACTGGCTATAATGGTCAATGAACATTATGTGCTAGAAAAAATTATTTTCAAGATATTTTGAGCCAAATTTGCATAAAATAACTAAGGAAAGATCAATATTCGACACCTTTTATTAATAAGTTTTCTTAGACACTTTTCTAGCAGCTTTATGTTGCTTTGTAGTTCTATAATTTTATATATTTCCGGAATCTTTTTTTCACCATTTTATTGCTTTATTATTACTTTTAATTACTTTTAAATAAAGATTTTGATTTTTTTTACTCACCAGAACAGTAGAAATCAACTCTCGTGAAAGTGACTTCCCACAATTTAATGTTCTGTTATTTCGGTATCCCATAACTTTCTTTACATAAGGTATTTTATTCCAAATATTTAAGTAAGTTAAAATTTTTAAATAATTAATTTAATTACTTAAATAATAATTTTGAATTAAAATGATTTCTAATATTAATAAATTTTATCTGTTAGTAAGTAAATGTATAATAAATTAAATATTCAGTTAAATTTAAATTACGTTAATAATATCTATTTAACTATTTTGCATTTTACAAAAAAATAAATTATAAAATGATAAAGCCAATAAATATATTGCTTTGGTTGAGACGTGAGAAGAAGGGGACCCCGAGAATTTGCATTACTCTATAGGCCCCTACAGGATTAATCGACTGATAAGACTGCGAATGCATCATCACAGGAAATCGAGAAAAGTGGATTTAAAATGATCAGGGAAAAAATCTTTTTTTTTTCATTTCAGATTGAAAATTGCTAAATAAGTGAAGTAAAAATTAATTACTACAGATCTGATACTTGAATTAAATATTTTCATTAAGCATAATAGATTATGAAATTGCGAAGTTTCTTTCAAATGCAAAATCATTTTCAAGAACTTAGATGGGGGGGAAAAACTCCTTTTCATCTTCATTGGAAACTAAGGAGACTTGATACTAGTTTTTATTTTCTAATATTCTTCAAGTACGATTATTAACCTCATAAAGACTTGTTTATTAAAAAATTAAATAGGAACTCGTAAACTGATATCTCCGTAAGCATTAAAATGCAAATATATTTCATGTGAAATCACCTAAGGACAGGTATCCTTAACAGTAGAGACTCAATTCTATGCTAAGGAGGACTACCCAAGGGTTTATTGCTTCGAATATTATTTAAAACAATTTTTTAAATTTTTATCATATAAAACACAACTACCAAACTAACGGATACTTCACCGTGACGTAAAAGTCACATGACAAGGTAAACTGCGCATGTCATCTAAACATTCAATCAGTATCTGGCAGCAATCGATGGGTCTGCCGTTAACATCTTCACTTAAATGTTACCAGGAAACTGGATCACTGTTTAATTTTAATTTTATTGATTTTAGTGTGCTCTTCGAGTTTTCTTCTTATAGTCTTAATCTAAAGTTCCAACAACTCAGCGTTTGGTGATGACTTAAAACTTTTCTTTTTCGGCGCCTCATTTTTGGATTTAACATTATAGCACTTAAGTACACAGTAATATTTCATTTTTTGATCAAGGTTTTATGCCGATTTCGAACTCGGTGATATGTTTGGATCGAAGTTTTAAGTTTACATAATATAAATTCTGTATTTTTTTATTACTTGCATTTCTGTACGAATTCCATAACCCTTTAAAATCACTGTTAAATAGTTTGCTTTACCAAAATGATTGATTTTAGCATGTTCTTTTTAGTGACCCGCATTGTTTAATTCTTGCCCCATAATTGTAATGTCCTTACCGAAGAGCAAAGGGCGCGTGGCACAGTGGTAAGGTGTCGACTACAAGAGCCGGTTTCAGACAGATTCAGAGCGATTCCACTGAAGATCCGCCGTGTATTGGGCCTGTTGCATGTTAAATCATACACAGGGGTCAAACTTCCATCCCGCTAGCGTGGTGCCCACAACCCATCTTCCACCGACTCACCCATAGGTTTAGAGTCACAAGGATGGACAGGGAAGGCGATGGTGCAGTGCAGCGGAGGATTTGGAGAGGGGTGCCAATTCATGTGTCGTCCTCGTCACTAGCCTCATGTTGCTTCAAAACAGGACGTTAATGTAACTAAATTAAACAAAAGAGCAACATGTTTTATTTCTATTAATGTTTTCTTGCTCTGATAAGGATCAATACTTTTTTTCTTTTTTTGTTGATAATAAATATGAGCTTTCCAATATATTTCTGTCACGAAATATTTTAACTTGTCATTTTAATTGCTTTAGTTCTTTTTAGAAATTTAGCCTATTTTGCATTGATATGTTTTGAGATTTACTGAAAATATAATGTTTTATTAATATTAATTACCAATCATGCCTCTTAGAGTATCCTTTAAGTCCCAATTAAAATTTCTTTCAATGATTTTTTTGCATCATCTAATTTTACTTTCTTTTTTACTTGATTATTTCGATTAATTGTCACATTGTTCTACATTAAAAGATACACGTTATCTATTTGCTCACATATATTTTCAATTTACACTTCATATTAATTGTATGTACTATATTTCTCCATTTTCAAATTATGTCTTTCATGATATGTGTAAATAAAAGTATAAAATTTAATAATCTTCTTTATCTTTGTAATGATTTCTATAAGTTAAATTATAATTGTTACATTTTCAATTACTAATGAGGTTACATTTTATATATGTAGATAAAAAAAATTTAAAAATAATTAAAGTTAGCATACACTGCTGAATACTTTTTTGTATGGTCTTGTGCGCTGATGAGGTGAATCATTTTGATATCTGTGCTGTAGGTGAAAATAAATGCCAAAATATATAAACTGTTAAATAAATAGGGCTCTTTCTTTTAAAATGAGTCATTTTTTATAATAATATGCTATGGGTGTGAAATAAAACATTTCTCTAAGTGCAAGTATATAAAGAGAATCAAATAAATTAAATTAGTAATCCATGAATTTAAAAATAAATTTAAACGTACAGTATAAAATTTTCTAAGTGCAAAAACGCTACCTCCAAAATGCTATAGTTTTCTCATTTAATATTACTTAATAATACTTACTATTAATACTATACTTAATAATAGTGCCAATTCAATATTATATTTCTTTTTTAAAAAAATGTCTTTTTTGACGTAAACAGTATTATAGAATACTTGCTTTTTTTATATTCAAATTACCGCGTTATTTTTTTTAACCAATCAGAGAAAAAAATTATCTTAACTATTAATTTTGATAATTTAAATACCAAAATTTTCAACTTCTACTTTTGGTTGTTTTCTGTTTTTTTGTATACATGATACATGCAATACATTTTATAAAATTACAAACACAGCATAATTTTATTGTTTAATTAACCAAGTGGTTTATTGGTGTAGTAGAAACATTTTCAATCACCCCTAGTGCTTTAGGGTGAAAATAAATACTAAATTATATAAAGTTAATATAAGAGGGCTCTCTCTTTAAAATAGGGAATAATTTCTGTAATAACTTATAAGTAAAAATAAAATCTTTTCTGTAAGCTCAGAATACTTTTTTATCTCAAGATGCTATGGTTTTCTGACTCTCATTTTTCAATTTACTAAATTTTTTTTTTGAAAATAATGTTTTCTTAGCATAAACAGTAATATAGAATATTATTGGCTTTTTCATTCAAAATTACCGTGCTATTTTTTTTTTAAACTGATCGAGAGAAAAAAAAGTTATATTAACCTGAACAATTTTTTGATGAAATATAAAATTTTCAATAGGTCTCTTTTTTTTTTCTATGTAGTCTCAAATTATAGAAGTATTTTACGTTTAACTTAATGGTTTGTGTTTATGTAGTATAGTAGAAAGCTTCCATATCTGATGTATGGAATTGTACTATGAATTTTAAAAAATGTCTGCGAAGAGATTTTTCAGATAATTTTTTTTTATCAAGGTCTACCAAGATGGAATTGTTTTTTAATTTTTGAATTGAATACGTTAAATTTAAGATGAAAATATGAGTATTTGTAATAAATAATTTTTTAACTTGCGTATGTGCGAAACATAATGCAATTTTCCGTTTATAATATGGAAGCTAGTTATATGGGTTCACCTCTGTAGGGGCAGAATGGACCTATATAACTCGTTTATCCCAATTTTAAAATGGTAATAGTGTATATAAACTGGTTATTAAATTTTTTAATGAACTGTCCCCACAGAGTTCACCTCTATGGGGCAGTTCGATTCTAATATTCCAATCCAAAACCACGTGATTAAGATTCGAAAGGCTAGCATTGCAGAGAGAGGTGAATTTAGGTTGCACTCCGAGAGAACTAAATGATGATAGGTGCTTACACAGACTCATAATTTTTTAACTTGAATCTTCAAATCCTTATAGTCAATGCAATTTAAATAACATTCAATTAATATAATGCCACATGGGCAGAAATCAGGATGTTCAACTTCCACAAAATCACATGACGAAACTAAAAAAAGCAAAGCCTTGAAATTTGCACAGTTTGAAATGGACTTCAATTCTATTGCTCCATGAAATGTCATAACAATCTGATTTGTATATTTCTTGATTTGCATTTATTTATTTAATTTCTTTCCATTGTTATCTATGGAGGAGACTGTAGTAAACTATACAAAAGTTAGTTAATAATATATGTATAAAATATAAAAAAAATCTTGAAAATTTTACCAAATAGAAAGAAATAGTCTACAAATAAGATTTAAGAAATTTTTTAGTAAGAATCTGATAGGTATTTTTACTCTCTAACTTTCCAAATACGCCTAATAAAATATACTTCGTAGGATAAATAAAAATTCCTGTCTAGAATGTTAAAAGTGAAAGAATTTCCTTAATATAATATAAATTTTTTTATATATATACCAGTAAATCTTAAAACAAACTTATTTTAAGAGTAAAATATTACATATTTTTCAGAAATATAATAGAATTCAATTTCTGGAAAGGTTCTTCCTTAGGAATATTCAAAATTTCATGTATTTAACGTATAAATTGTAATGGATAAGGTAATGTTTTCCATCGTATGAATTATATTTTACGTTATTATTTATTTGTTTGCGAAACGCCATTTCTGGTAAGTTTTCCTAATTTTCCGACCTTGTGGCCTGTAGCTTAGACATAGCTTAGAAGGGGTTGTCTCACTGGAAGCAACCTAAATGCCTTTAAAATTTCAAATCGCGGATTCTGCACTGTAATACCAAAATGTTCCTTTTCGGTGTGTTTTATACCAACTACTAAATCGGAAATAAATATTGAGATCGATTTAAAATTCTTAATGAAGCTATTCAGTGTTTACTTCTTAAAGAAGTCCATGTATTTTTGATTGTTTACCCTTGTTAACTTCGAAGATTTCTTAATAAAATTTTCAAATTTATTGTCGACTGAAATTTTATTAAGTCACATTTGGAACAGAACAATTTAGTTTAGTCTCCCGTGTTTTTCTACTCAGACATTTTATTTTGCATCATTGAAGGAAAAGTAAAATTCTTCGTAACATAGGTGATGATATTAAAAATTAAAAAATGAAATATCGAGAACATCGGGCTAATTTTAGATTAAATAGTCAAATGATTTAAAGGTATTCTCAAGGTATGCAAATTTTAAAGTTCACTTTAAATTTAAAATTTAATGAGAAAAAAAGAACGTTTAAAAATATAGCATACAAATGTGGAAAATATTAAATAATCTGTAAAATGGAATAATTTACCTGGCAAATGCGACGCAGATGCATTGAGAGCAATAAGGGGGGGGGTAACAAAATGGACTGCAGAACGGAAAGCAAAACTTGGCTTGTGTGGAAAAGCATAAAACATAAGATTTTCACGGAGGTGTCGCACCGATTAAGTATTCACATGTATCCGAAATGGCGTTTCGAAGAGCTGTTTGCATTTGCGTACGTAGTGTCAAGAAATGTATTTCAAAACAAAATGGGCGGTATTGGTCCATGTTTTGTTGACTCTATGGGCTTGTGAGGGGTAGGTTTTGCTTCATCTTTTGGGAGGTGCGACAAAACCACCATTAAGTTTTCAATTATTTCCGAATGAGTGTCCAATCATTTGGTAATTCCTTGGCAAAGTACTTCTTAGATTCAGTCACCAAAATATGGATGAGACTATCTACATCCTCTCGAAATATTGGCTCTTCTTCTAAGGTAAGCGAGAATTTTTGGGAGTGAAAATTACTTCAGGTATTAGGGTGGATAGAGGAATGTCTTTAGGAGTGAATAGAATGACTTTAGGATTAGTGAATAGGATGACAAACTTAAAAGATAAAATAACATTTTCTGTACATATAAACATTGTTTTAAGTAATGAAACGTCAATAAGTAATTCAGTATCGTCATCAAATTACGGCCGTGATTTCCTGATAATTAAAGCCAAAATTTTTTTACTTAAAGTATAAAATCTAAATAAATAAGGCGAACGCTATGAATGGTTGTACGCTAGTACAAAACTGCTCAATAATTTTCCTTCACATTTTTTCTCGCGGATACAATGGAACATAAAGAGATCTTACTAAAAGTTTCAGGAAAATTAATTAAACACGTGCTTTTTTATTAAATAAAATCGATGATTCAATATAAGAAAAGATTTTTTGTTTCTTTATATTTGGGGTTCAATTGACTGAAAATATTATAGACATTTCAATTTATTTACAATTTTTATTTATTTACCTCCAAATTGGTACTCGCTATATTTAAAATCAAATGTTGCACCAATCTTTAAAGTATCGTTCCGGAAAAAAAAAAGCTTTCGTTACTTTATAATAAACTTACATGAGATTGCAAATGATATTTTAACTTTAATTAAAATGAAGTTGAAGATGATAAGGTGTTTTTGTATTATAGGATTTTATAGTAAAATTTTTAGAAATATATATATATTAAAAATGTATATCAAATAGGTAATATACAAAATTCAAATACTACCAAAACACAATAAAAATTGTCTTAACTCATTAAGAAAAAATAGTATTAAACCAAAACAGTAGAAACTGCAATAACCCACAAAATTAAAGTATCAAAATGAAATATTCTTACTCTATCTAAAGTCACAAGAAAAACCAAAATCCAAATATTCTCTAACCTATAAATTATCGCAATTAAATAAAATCAGATACATATTAAAAAGAAAACTGGGTCAATAAAATAATGCAAAAGAAACCCTAAAATTAAATATGAGTCCTATTAAATACTATTACAAACTGAGTACCGTAAATATTTCAAAGCCTACAGATGAAATAGAATCTATATTGAAATCTTTACCTATCTATAACGCACTTATCGATATTAATCTAAAAGATTTCACTTAAAATATCATAAAAAAGGCAAGAAAAGACGATCAATATGAAAATCAGCAATTATATATTTATATAATATAAAAAAACAAAATATAAAAAAGTTAAGAGAACATAAAACCATTATAAGATTAAATCAAGGTAAAATAGCGTCCTACAGTATGCTGATAAAAGAGCATATAAGTTGGGTTACCCCTACTCGCCGCTCCTTAGCCCCCCAAAAGAGAGATCCCGTTGTGATTCTTTTGGGGATCATTACGTGATCCCAGCTCGCTTCGCTCGCTCGCCGTACAGTTATGAATGCTGCTTAGTAATGAGTATAAATACATTAATTACTAAGAAGTAAATTTAAATTATTTGAAATAGCATAAACTTCTAACATTAATTTTCATCAATTACTAAAAAACTAGCTCATCAATTTTCTAAAATTATTATTTTCACAGTACAGCAGATATATGTGTGAATGTTAGAAAGAAATTTGAATGCGAAAATGTATAAATATAAGATGTTTACAAAATAAAAATTATTATCCCCAAACTGGCCCAAATTTCATTCCAGCAAACTTCTTATCCATCTTCTCAATGAATTGTTGCTCCAAGAAAGTTTCATACATGTATACATACTCCTGCAATAATTATTTGTAAGAAAGTTACTAACTTTTCTCTCTGGGTAGTTATTCAACAGTAATCAAAAGCCTCGGAAGAATTTGAGGTTTTGAAAGATGATTCAAACCATTCACAAACTTTTAGCTTAAAGGACAGTTTAAGGTGACAGATGGCTTTAAACGTATTTCAGATTCATATTCAAAATTAAGAACCCATAATAATTATTTACTTTTAACTTTGTAAAATTAATAAAATATCCTTTTTTTCAAAATTTTAAAAAAATGCTAAAATTCTTGCTTTACAACAACATTTTAAACATGCTTTTCTTCCACCGGAATAATTCTCATAAGCTTCACTGCATGTATAAAAAGAGACAGAGTCCTGGCTGTAGTACCACAACTATGTTCTGTATGAACTTCGCTCAGTACAAAAGTTTATCTCTGTTTTGTTAATTCCGTTGGATCGTCTTGGGAAGATTCCTCAGCACTTTCAGTAGACCTATCTTCTGATAACAGAGCTATTTCATTTGTAATCAGACCTACCTTAAACTCATTTTGAAAATTTTACAATTTGTCCCAGGTCAAACTAGAACCATGCGATTCGAATGTAAAAACAATCTATAAACTTGCGAGCTGTTGCTTGCGCGGCGATTAAGAAATTCATTCCCTTTTTTTTGTCTCCACGCCAAAGAATTATATAGAGAGATTTTCCAGTTTCCAATACCCTGAAGTCATTTTACGGCTTCTGCGTCACTTTGATATTTATTGCATCAACGACAAAAATCCAAGGGTTCCAAACAGTTTGTCTAGGAATTTGTACTGAAGTCTCCGTCGTCGACTTGCCTCCATTGATATCCGAGCTCTTACCGACATTTCTGGGAAAGTTGGAATGGCTCCCAAACTCTCTAGCAACACGATTCTTTGCCGTCCCCAGCGATTTTATCTCAATAGGGACGATGAACTACATCTCTTGGTTCAAGTTGGTCTCTTAGTCAGTATGCCACCAAAAAAGTAAAGGACAACATAAGTCATAAACGGAATGTTAAAAACATGAACAAAAATCCCTAGAATAATGTTCCTGAAACTGAAACGACATAATTATAATTATAATAAGTTCGAGTATATTCTTTACTAATTACTCAGGCGCGGTGCTCTATCGGCTAAAGGCCACGGCCCTGCTGGTAACTAGAGACTTTGACAGTGTTTATGCAGCGCTGCTGATGATATTCTAATAGCTTCAGATTCATCAGGGCGTATATACCATCTAAAGAGGCTCTTCATTGAATCATTGTGGAGAAATGGGATCTGATGAGGTTTAACGATTAATCATACAAATGTAAGAGTTGGTGCATCTGATTTAGAATTTTTGGGATTTCACATTTCTGAGTGGTCTGCAGCCATTGTCCGACCACTTTGAGGTTATTCAAAAATTTCCAAATCTAAAATTTTAACTTAATTGCGCAGAGTTTTAGGAATGCACAATTTTATAGACAGTTTATTCTTCTTGCAGCTCATATTTTAGCCCATAAACAAATTCTTAGAAGGTCACAGAAACGAAAAATCGTCCTGTCTTTCTACAAAGACAGAAAATTCCCTTCAGTGGACTGACGAAGCCTAAGGAGGCATTTAATTTGGTCAAACAAGCACTTTATGATGCTACTTTACTTAAATACCCTATTCCTGGTGCTCAATTGGTATATCAAAGTAACAGATGCATCAGATGTGGTAGTGGAAGTTCATGGAAATACTGAAATTGCAATGATAAATGGGAACGAATTGCGTTTTTTTATAAGCTTTTTTATTCAACTTGACTGTCGTGTCGCAAATCTTGAGAGATCGATTTCTTACCCACTTTCAATCGAGCTACAACTTTGAAATTTAGGACAGTGGTGGGTTTCCTTTGATAATACAATATTATACAAAAGAAATTTACAGTATACCTACTTTAAACCCTACAAAAAATGATATTAAAATCATAGCCCTATATTTGAGCTATAAAATTTGGAAGGTGGTAACCTCACATTACATTAGGGTTGTAACAACACCACAGAAGCTAACAGAATACGCTATATAGACTATGGGACGAGAACTCATAAAAGATGCTTGAACGAAACGAGATTTCGTTTGCCATCTATTGAAACTACAAATTTGTTATTAAAGCATTCTAATTACCATATTTTATCGAAAATCACGATGTTCCCACGTTTTAAATGTGCACGTATTTTATAAAATAACAACTAAATTGAGAACTATTTTTTCCCTGTTTTGCAGCCATTTGTGGAAAAATCGCTACGAATGGCGTCGTCAGAATTCAGTCAAGATTTTTAAAAAACAGTCTTTTTAATCACATTAGAAGTTATTTTTTTATTTCAATATCATAAAAGTATGCGATGTTAAACATCTGCGTTGATATTCTTTTTTGGTTTATTTTCGTCATATTTAAAAATGTATTGTAACCTTCCTTATTTGCTTACATTCTGCATTTAGAGACAATTCAAATCGTTCAAGATTTCTAGTTCATCAGAAAATTGCATTTTCTAGCTTTAGTGTGCAATTGTTTACATACAAAATAATAACTTTATTATAGAAATGAGAACCAATAATATCTTCTTCGCCAATACAAACATTTAAAATAGAAGATTTTACACTCTAAGGTTGAAAAAATTACTGAAAAATTGTAACAAATTTTACAGATAATTTTAGACTAAATATTAACTTCAAATAGTACAAAAAAATGTGAAAGATTAAATTTGTAAGGAGTATTTATGATATTTAATACATAGAAATATTCTTGCATATGCATTAAATTTTTTATATATATAAAAAAAAACGATAAATAAAATCATGAGAAAAAATAGTTTACTTACAAGGACCAAAAATTGTCACTTCAAAGTGAGCGAAAATTTTGAGGCAAAACAGTATATTATGTTTTGTACATTTTATGATGTTAGTATATACAAATTTTTTATTTCATCAATTAAAAAAAGTTTGCAGTCAACTGAACCAGTTCTTATTTCCACTAATAATAATTGTTATAAATGAACTTCCTTTGATTACTTTTGACTTTTTTATTTACCTTTAAATAAAACACGTATTAATAATATAGTCTGTAAGCAGAAACCAAAATTGATAGTATCTTCCTACTTTTTCATCACAAGAAAAAAATTGTACAGCATCATTACTCTAACACATCACTATCCACTCAAATCATCATTACCATCTCATCATTTTCATTATTCAGATCATCATTGCATAAATTATCGCTGTCATTGCCAAGTTTGACAGAAATTACTGTCACAAGAACAAATTCAGAGCATAAAAAATTTTTAATTTGCATGTACATTTTTTGATGAACATTACAGTTTTAACATACACAAGAAGAATATGTTCTTGCAAAAAAATCTGGTGCAATAGGCATTGTACCCTCCACTGGGCAGAAATATGATTTATCGCATATAACCCTTACATGTGCGAAGATGGGCAAGGAGCATCGATATAGTTCTCTAAACACCTGAGGGATATTAGCTTGGTAGTTACTTTTTTTATATGTAATAGTAAGGAATCAAAGTTTGGTGGCAATGTTACATCAATTCTAAATTTTGATTTGAATATCTTATGCCCGCACATCATTAATCTAGTCAGTACTTGGAAGTAACCATATAAATCAATAAACGCTTCAAGGGCTGCTTTATCCAAAGAAGTTGTTAATTCCAGGAAGAACCAAGATCCTGAAACCCACTGCTACTAAATATAGATTGGATTGCATAATTTTTTTTTAAAGGTTTAATTTTCCCCTTGCCCTTTGGCTTTACAAGTATCGCAACTTCTAGTAAAAAAAATATGCAGACCACAGAGCCGAGAGCAAAAAATCATTACCCAATATTTGGGCTATATGTGTATATTTTTTTTATTGAGAAAGAATGATTAGTGCCCATTATTAAATATAAGTCAACAGGGAATTTGTCACTCGCTGCTAAAGAATATAAAACACATCTGTATCAAACATTAAAACTGCAGGAAGATTTTGATGCATAATAATATAAAGACCTGAGTGTCAGCTTCTTTATAAACCATTCATTAACTCTGGAACTCTTTGACAATAATATTTTTTTATCTTTAAGGTATTGAGTGTAAACTTACCATGTGAAAAATATATCATACGGTTTGAAACTATGGCAGGTTCATAGGTAATCCACTGTTCATAAATGTAAATTTTAAAGCTTCTTTATTGCGTCCATTTACAAGGAATTTTTTTAACTGTTTTGGTATCTTCTGATGAGCATTATTATTTATATTACAGCTTCATTTCCATCACTTCGTTCTCTCTCACTATTTTTATACTATGATAGGATACGTGTGTCAGTGACAAAATGGACAGTTTACATATATTTTACAAATACCGATAAGGAATACCAGAAGGTAAAAGCTAGCTCTCAATCATAGCAGGTATATTTTTCATTTGCTGAAATACCATGTTCATCAAAACTATGCCATCCCACTTGGCAAATTATTTATAATTGATCACTCACTATCTGCAGTCGTTCCACTAATCAAGGTTATTACTTATTTTTCACAAGTGATCCATCAGTGTTGTATGGCTGGTGGGAAACATATTTAAAATTATAATTCATAATTATTTTCATATCTAAAGTTGTTGACTGTCCCAGAACAATTATACGTGTGCTAATAAGTCTGGAATTTTTGAAAATTTTCTGGTTAACTTGTTCTTTAGAAACAGTTTTTTACCAATACTAATGTTAAGATTTTTGTTTTTTTGGTGGCAGTGCTGCTATCTATACTATTGCCTTCTAGGGCGTTCTTTTGCAATGCTTCTCATGAGCATCTTTTCCTAAGTTTAGCTCTGGTGAATCCAGTGCTTGCAGCATCAGTGGCGGCATATGCTCACTAGAAATGTTAACTAACATATCTTCCCTCGATGTAAAGGAACGCCATGGAAGTGATTGTGTTCACAACAATGTTTACCATATCTTCAAATTTCACCTGCAAGTTTCAGCTGTAATGTCTTTCTTAATATATTCTTTGCTTTTACAGCTGTTCACGATAGACAAATGTAGGCTCGTAAATGATGGCATCCATCTGTGTACAGCAGCTGGGTTTCCTGCTAAAACCTTTCAACCCACCTTTGTTTTGGAGTGTTTTTTTGATTTGCTATTTGTTCGATAACTTGGTCCCTTAACAATTCCACCAAAGCACTAATTATTTTGCCTTTGAGCACAACATTACAGCACTCCAATTCACTATATACAAGGATGAGTCTTGGCCAATTCAACATCTCAAGTAAATAAATGGGAGGAAAGTATCGAGCATAATGACATGATCATAACTAAAAACCAAGGTATTATTCCTTCCATGCCAGTAAGGAGATGCTGCAATCCCAATCAGCAGTTCTTGTTGCCAGCGAAATCTTAATAATGAGCCAACCATTTCAATAAAGATATCCAAATACAAATGTGACGTTAATTTCACAATTTTTTGCAAAAAATTTATTAAAATTTTCAAAAAATTAACAAAAAAATCTACAGGAGATCATTCATTTTCAAAATTTGCTTGTTTGCTGTTTTCATATAAACACATAAAAGACATTTCTAAGCAATGAAGCAGGCAGGCTTTCTTCAGTCGATATAGAATCTAAAAATTCAGCCCATAATAGTCTGCTTTATCGCTTCAAAACATAATTTTATGGCATCGTATGCTACCGATTATAGCATTTCCCACTCAACACTCCATTAATTGAACCCTCTGTATTCCAAATTCTACTAAAATATTGCCTGTAGCATCTTTAAAGCGTTTACTATCACTGCAAGGAAGGACATGGATACGTAAAATTCCGCGAAATCGGATTACAAAGAGATGTTTTATATTTTTCCTCTTTCAGCGTATTTGTTGGGCCTTTTAGATATATAGCTTGATCAAGACCAACACTGTTTCTTATATACCCAATTTCTTGCATAAATCTAAACTTTCATTAGGATTGCATTGTGTCGAGAGTCTGATGGAATTAACTTTAACTTTGGGAAGATATCTTATTGTTGTTATATTTGGAATATTCGCGTTCTGTATGCAATTAAATCGAGCCAACCTGGGAGGGTTCTTTATCTTTTGCTGGAAGTTTGTAGCGACAATATAGCTTTTCCATCTATAGTTTTGCTTTTAGTAATTTCTCCCTTTTATTATCATGTTGTAATTTCTGGAACTTCAGGGTTACAACTGTCAATAAAATAATTAGGTATATGATTCACTGGTGGATGTTTTCCTCTTCTTTGATTTTGGCCACTTTTCAAATATATATTGACCCCTAATCACTGGGCATTTTTGGACTGTACAATTATTCCATTGAGCACTGTGTGTAGTGCCATACTGTCCATTGTGATTTCTTCGCAAAAATCAATATTGTCCCCAGACAAAAGTAGCAAATTTGCTTGAAACTATATAACAGGAAGGCAATCTACAGAGTTCAATGCATCTCAGCAAGTTCAGTATCATATTCAAGGACGGCTGGTGAAATGCGGTGGCTAATCCGTTTAAAATGTTTATAATGCGAGCTGATTAAGTTACATGTCTCTAGCCATGGCTAATAATGATAAATGTTTTGGAGTCTGTTTCGACCTGCAGATGATGCTATATATTAAATCCTGGGCAACTGAAAAGTTACGTTTTATATTTTTGAAGTGTTAACAAATGTATGTACCAATTCATCCAAGTTTCTCCGACGAACCATGCTAAAAAGTTAAAATAATAAGAGACAGAATCATTTTTCGATATTTGCTTCATTGTCTTCGGCAGTTGGTGGCCATTTACATTGGTACTATGGAGAATTTCTCAAGAAATATTGCTTAAAGTAAGAAAGCAGCTTTATAAGTTGCCTTCAAATTCACTGTCGTAATTGGTTGGAAATTTTGTTGGCAGCTCATTGGTTTCTTCTTGCTTTCAACTGCATCTGTTCCGAGTGGCGGAAGGAATTAAATTATGTTCAATCAAGACAGGTTGATCGGGGTTAAATGACCTCAAAACAAGTTCTGAGAGATTCTTTTGCTTGGGCTTCTAAACACAATTTGCGGAAAATCTCTTTTGCGTATCTTTTAATTGACAGATTGAAACTTTGAATGTTTGTGTAGGTTTAGATTACGTAAAGTTGCATGGAATATTTCAGATAGTTTTCCATTGAAAATTTCAGAGTTTTTACTATTTTTGATCTACTATGTTCACAAAACACAGAATAAGATGCAGGTATGGGGGGTTTTGGTTGAGTACATTCAGATTTTTCCTTTGTGTATGCTCTATAACAACTTTTATGTTGTTGACTTCTTTGGCGATACAATCAATGCCCTGTATTTTGCACAGTAGTTTTCTGCTTTTAATGGCACTATCTAATAATGCTACTTGCTGTGAAAGAGTGGCATAATGTAAACTTTTGCTTTTTTTTCTTTTGGAGAATACCTTTCCAAAATGAACTTTTCTCTCGAGCAAATGACACAATGGGAGGGAGGAAAATACCTGTACGATCGCACGATATTGCTTTTGATCGTTTTGGACGATTACGGTTGTATTGACATCAGCAGTTAATATCTTCCATTCTTTTTTTTTAGCTCTTTGAATTTTGTTTTGTCGGTAAATCGCATGTGGCATTTTCCTGTGATATGCATAGTTATTATCAATGCATTTTTCTAACTCACCATCATCTCCGAAACCACGTTGAAATACTCAAATAATCAGCTATTTCTTTTCCATCAAGAAACAACCATTCTTAGATACACTACCTTATTTTTTTTCAAAACTTTTTGGTTGATAAGGATACTAAATTGTCATTTCAAATCCTCAATGAGGTGGATGTAAACTTGAGCAGCACTAGCACTCATGTCAAATAGGCGTTATTGTACTCGAATATTACTATATAAAATTGCTTGTCTATATTAAATGCTTTCAGCTCAATAATCTGGTTTTTCTTTATACTGAGCAATCATATATGATAAATCAAAAAGTAATTTTTTTAAAGGAATCGCTCACCGAACTGCTGTCATTTGTAACGAGAGAGAATATCCAAGCGTTTAAGGAAACAAACAAATGGCGGAAGAACTAAACTTCATTCATAAGCGAACTAAATAAACCCAAATCACAATTAGTAACTATATGAACATCATATTATGTCTTTTAATGATATAAAAATAAAATAAAATACAGAATATTGTGATAAAACTGTTTGTTAAATTTTGAATTCAAATTTTGACAGCGCCATCTAGTAGCAGTTTCTACACAGATGGCTGCAAACAGAAGATAAAAATATAGTTCTCTATAATTATTTATTTTATAAAATAATGCTGCACATTTAAGTGTAGAACATTGAAATTTAAGACGAAATTAAGAAGTAATTAGAATAGTTTAATAAAAAAAAAAAATTATGTGATGTCCAAGAGAAACATGGCAAATGGACTTGAACGATATTGAAGTTCGTCCCACAGACTTAATACTTCCAGCGCTGCACCGATGAATGACAGCAATAGCTCGTGTTTTCATACGCGTCTTGGGTTTACTTTCGAGGTAGAATTCGCAAGCAATCAGATTTTTTTTACTTCCTGTGCGCCAGGTTTCGCACTCAAAACAAAAGAGAAATTGTGTAAATCGATTTTCTTTTTTTCCTAAATACATTGTTGATAATAATTGTAAGTTATCACGTAATAAATTGGTTATATTTCAGAAAGTTAAATCATTTTTTTAAAATGTGATTGTACATATGTATATAATAATTTTTTTAATATGTGTTTTATATTGAAATTCAATAATTGAATTTGGTTTAATAATACCTAAATGTCGTGTGTATTCGTGTCAGCCGTCACTTAAAAAGTAGAAAACAAAATAAAATTTAAGGTATAAGCTTTTATTCAAATGCATTTAAATGAGAAAATACGTTTACACTTGCATGGATTTCGAATAAAAGCGTGAATACCTACTTCTAGAATATTCCATTTGTTTAAGCAAATATACACAAAATATAAGGTGCTATATAAGGGCGTTCACGCTTTTATTTGAACCATGCATTTTATTGTAATCAGAAAAATTATTTTTTTTTTACTTTGAGTTCATTTTGACAGAGAATTATAATGTGTAAACGTATTTTGCGCATTTAAGTGCATTTTAGACCATTGGCTTATACCTTAAAAAATTTTATTTGTTGTTATTTTATGTCGATGAAACTTAACAAAAGTCAAAGAGGTGGTCCACATGATCATTGAGTTGCATACTATTTACGCATCCATTAAAATTCCGTCATATGCTTGAAGGTAGAAATTTCTCAATTTACACCAATCAAAACCCCTTACTTTTTGCATTTAAACAAGAAGCTAAGAAAATGCAATCCACGTCAGATCAGACATTTTAAGACTTTATATCCCAATTTTTCAACTGACATACGCAAGTTAATGGGTGGGGAAATATAATTGCTGAAGATCTTTCGCGAATCGAAATAGATGCAATCGCTATTCCAACAAAATTATATTAGAAAAATTGCTCCAAACAGTCAATGACTCTGGTGGAGCAATTAATGAAGTCAAACACATCTTTTTAAATTAAGAAAACACTATTTCCTTGGAAGATATTCATCTAATTTTCGATGTGTCTACAGATAACGACCTTTCATTTCAAAGCATTCAGGCAAATAGATTTTGAAAATGTTCATTTCATCTCATCTGTAGTACATACCTACCTCACATTTGTTCAAAACCATATGTATAATAAAAAATGAAATCTGAGCGACATAAGAGATAGGGATTCACTCGTATGTCAAAATGCCAGCGTGTTAGGTATTTCTTTTACTAAACTCCTCAGCACATTGCTGAACCGGGTGCAAGATTTTCTCATATCCACCTAGTTTCATAGACCCCTTCCCATTTCTGAGGGTAAGAAATATTTACCACTACTATAAGATAAGTTCACTAGATGATAATGAAGCGATTCCTACTTTCGATATGTCCCGTGAGACAACTGCACAAGCACTTGAGAATGGTTGGATATCAGATTTGGAAAACCGGTTATACAACTGACCAGGTGTAGTTTCAGATCACACTTTTCGTGAACTCACAAATATTTTAGCTAGTCACCGAGTGATGCAATGTATCATCCGCAATCAAATTGTATGATAGAAAGACTACATAGATATTTTTAAAAGTTCTCTTATGGCTCACGAGGGCCAAAATGGACAGAAATTTTACCTTTAGTATTAGGTTTGCGTAATGCTATCAAAGTATCTAAATACTACTAGCTCTAACTGTTTATGGCACTACATTGCGTTTACCATCTGATCCTTTAAGTGGTGATTCTGTACCAAGAATTCAACTATAGCACCCACCTATGAATCAATTTAATTTCTGTGATAAGAAAACTCAATCTCAAAAATTCCAGTTTTCATAGTAATGATAAATTTTTTAGTAAAATCCATCTTTAAATTCATGTTCCCGTGTATTTTTAGAATTGATGATAAGTTCGACGCCTTTGCTCCTCCTTAATCTGGACCACATTTGGATACAAAATTCGAACTAATAGAATTTGTCACTGATATAAATGATAAAAATATAACTGTCTATAAGACAGATGCAAGCCTAGTTATAATTTTCTGCGATAGCACATTCAGGAGTTGTACCAAAAGTGACTCTAAAATGCTTTACCAAAAAAAAAAAATTAATCATAACAAAATGATAAAAGTAGATCTCTACTCTAAAAAATATGAGAATAACTAGATATAAGAACATTATCATTTTTCCTAAGCGACTGAGAGATGAAAAATTTGGTTAATTTCAATTTCAGAATTCTTGTTTGTCACTAATTGTATAACATTGTAATTCATTTCATATTGTTCAGTGTACTGATACTATTATACTTTCAGATTACAGTTGCATCCACTTAGAAGTATTTTCATTCCTTCGTCACTGGGATACTTTGTGGTGGATGCGGTTCTGATTCTGATATGCAAGGTTGGTGTTAATTTCAAGCTGCACTGTGCTGAGTGTGACGTCTCATAGGAGGCGTTGTCTTCTGACGACACGTATGGAGGTGTTATATTTAACCTTTAATCCTTTCTTCCCTACAACGGAAATGTGAGTCTTTCTATGCTGAACAATGAAAATTACCACCCAATACATTACAATCCCCAACCTAATCTGCATTTTATCAAGCAACCTACATTACTGGTAAGTATTTGGGTGTTAAAATGCGAAACGATGGAGTTAATATGAATACAATGGCTCACAATCAGTTGTGAATCATGAAATTCGCATTTTACAGTTAGATTTTTGTCACTAGGACGTTGGGGACCGATCCACAAATTGATGAAGAAAATTATTTGGTCTCCTCCGTTTCACAGGGAAGCTGATAAAGTTTGTAACTTTGATCAATTGCTTTGCTTCTTACCGCACATAGCGTAAAATTATAAAGTTCCTTTTTAAACATCAAAATTTTTTTTCATTTTTTTTGCTTATAACATGCAGAGTTTTTTCAGACAAATTTCCAAAAAACTTACAAGAATACTCGACATGTTAAGAAATGTGCATTGAAAGTTGCAAATATTACAGCCAACAAGAATCTTCCCTGTAACATACATTCCCACTATTGTACGTTCCTGATTCTCACAACTAATTGTGAACCAGTGTATTCAAATTAACTCAAATATTCAGCATTTAGCAATCATGCAACTACTGGCAATCATCATATTTTCCGATATAAGTTTGCTTTCACTTATCCTGAATGTCACCCCGTCTCGCCGAAGCACACCCGGGGTACTGAATGATAGTCGCAATAGCTCGAGTACTGAAGGCCGGGTCTAGTAGCCCATCATCAGACCCAACCTCTCTCCCAGAAGGAGGTACGTACTATCACTGGAGGAGGGGTAACACAGACCCACCATTGCTATACCCCCCAGGAAAGTGAGTCCCTGTTTACTTATCCGTATAACTCATCCGTATACTCGCGTTGCCTCCACCCGGGAAAAGTATGTGCTTTTCATATGGGAGGAAGTCGATGACCAGGTAGACAATATTGGCCTTCTCCATATCAAGCAACGTTAATAATGCACGGTAAAACCAATACTGACTACAATTAAATTAATCAAGTTAAGAGAATATTTTGGTCGTACGCAAATACATTCGTAGCGCCACTTCACATTTTTTGATAGATATGACATTATAAATTGTATACGATTAATACTGTTTAAAGACGGTAATTTTGAATGGTTTTGCATCAGAACACGTGAATTGCGTCGTCGTTTTCTATTGCGTCATTCGTTAAGTGATTGCGCCAGCCTCTTGTATAAATATGACAAAATTTACGGTTTTGCATTTTGTTACTTAACACAATATCTATTAAAACTCAAATCCAGAGAAATAAGAGCAGTAAAGTTTTCCTATCGAGTCTCAACGAGTCACTACAATGTATTTCACGATATTATTTCATTTATTTATACATAGTAATCCTATCTATACTAAATTTGCTTCAGTATTCAATTAAAACGTAAACAATTGGATCCACACAGATTATTATTCAAATTTTATTCATGGTGTTACTCAGTCGTTTTTATTATTAGTTTATTAACCGGCCTGTCTCAAAGGCCGTATTATATGATGATATATTATTCAACCAATCTAAGCAAGAAGAGGATTACTTAGCAGTTTGAGGTGATGATGGTGGTGTGTGACTATGTTTGGATAAATGGTGTGTCTTAATAAATCCAAAGTAAAATTATCAATCGAGAACAAGAATCAACTCTTAAATATAACATATATATATATATATATATATATATGACATAACAAGTTCAAAATAAGCAGCAATGCAGAAATAATACAATGGGCAATGAAATAAACGATCGACATGAAAAAAGCACAAAATGTCGAAACACAAAAACACTTTCTAGAGGCCCAGTTTACAGAAAGGCTAAATATAAAAAATAGATGCATACCAAAAAGGAAAAAATTTAAAAAAATGAAACAAACTGTTTTGAAAGTGATGGTAGATATGAAGCGATTTTTAGTCCAACGTTATTTGTATTCTATTGTATTCAATGAGAGATATCCATTTGACTTTGATTCTCTTGATTACAAAAAGTATTTACTACTAAAGCGATGTTGCAACATTTCCTGAAATTTAATAGGCTTTTCTCACAAGATTATTTATTTTATTAATTTTATAATTTTTTTACAGTGATAATTATTTTCGAATTTAAGCCTAATACTTATTTTGAGCTTTTAATTTCTAAAGACTTTGAAAGCATTATAATACTAAAATTATAACAATTATCCAATTGGGTTGTAATTCACCCTGTAATTTCTCTAAACACCTGTTTTGTTTATTTGCCGGTTAAGAAGAAGTCATAAGAGAAAATTATCAAAACTAGATTTAAATACCAAAAATGGCAAGAGAATGATCAAGAACTGTAGAAATTTTTTTAACACTGGAGTCAACAAGTCAAAGATCAATCTGTTAAGTTTGAAAGAATTCTGTTGGAAGTTTGGATTGTTTCATGCCAAAATTTCACAAAAACTATTAACTTCCGTATCACGAAATTTATTAAAAAATAATGTTAATACGGCCCTTTATCATCTAAAATATATAAATCCCATAATTTTCAAATAATTGAGAAAGATTGTTATCATGGGCAGCGTATCTTTAAATAAAGGATAGGGCCTTTTCAAGGAATTTAAAAAATATATTTGGTGTGAGCGTTATTAGTTGGTAAACGTTTATCACTATGACAACATCTCTTTAGTTGCCTAGTAACTGTTTGAAGAACCCTTGCTCTCCTTTATACCATTTTTCGAGAAGTACTTGAGTCTGTTGGGACAGTATTTGGCACTGTTGCATTTTTATCCGAGTCTTGAAGTTTTCAGAATATTTGTTTTTAATTTTGTTCTAAGCACCATTGTCAGGTCTTGTCTTCTGTTTAAGATAAACGCATTTAAAATGAAAATTACTTATCTGACTATTTCTTTATTAAAGATAATTAACTGACTTTCTACTCGCTTCGGGAGCCCATGAAGAGAAAGACTTTTTCATTTATCTCACGATGAGATAACAATTTTATTTTTTCTACCGAGGTAGGTTTGTATAGAGGCTTCTTCTTTGCTTTTAAAATGAAGTAAATGGGTTCATTAAACAATATCGTTCTCAGAAATTTTGCACGGAATGAACTTTCACAACTTTTGTAGGGAACATTAAGGGAACCGCAAAGAGAGTCAAATGATATGCGTACTTTGTGGTGCAATTTTTCAAAAGAAATCTGACACAAGTAATTAGATAAAATAGGTGTTTGATTAATCGGTTGATTTGGAATGCAATCATATTTGGTTTGTTCATAGAAAACATTTGCGGAGGTGTAAGACAGTGGGGAACCAACTAATATAAGGAAGTGTACTAGTGTAATAAATATTATTACGAAATGGTTGTAAAATAACATTTTGAATTGCACCTAGTATTTACTTATTTTACAATTATATACATTTATTTGAATACTGTAGTAGATTTTTAAACAACATAAAGATTGTTAACTTTTGATCACGTGTATTAATACTTTTTTCACTGTAGAGCTGAAGATCTTAATAGAGAATATGTTTTACACGAAATAAGAGGGATTTTTTTCCTTAGAAGATCTTCTGATCAATATGTTATTGTGATGCCGATATTCTTAGCTGTAAGCGGATAATACTGGTCAGCTTTTAACGCGCTCATTTTCTTCAGGAAGGAAGTATACCGATTCTAATTGATTTTGACATGGTAAGGCTCGAAAATGAAAATTAAAACCGTGGATTTGATCAGGTTTTACCAGACTATTAATGGCAAACAAAAAGTAACACTACAAAACATACATGTGATGTAATGTGGGTTACTTGCAGCACTGGAACTGCAATATAATTCTTCTAGTTATAGAAAAACACAAGTACTTTATAAAAATACAAGAGAACAATCTAATTTGGATACTAGTTGCTTGTACGATGTTTCTTTTCTGCCCTCTTTCACATGCCTATATTGCCGGATTTAACTGATAACTGACGCTAGCAACTAGTGCAGAATGATGCGCTACTCATTGATATTGAATCTGCTGTCCGGAACTAGAAGAGGCTGCTAGAGTACTCTTTATTTGTGACATAATGACTCATGAATAAGAGCAGAAAGAAAAAATGGGAGTGCCATATTATAGTGCCCACTAAAGTCCCTTACACACAATTTCAGAATGACTGCAGCTGTAGTCATAAGTAGTGTATAGTATAAAATGAAAGTGACTATGCATACAATGCTTACAGCATACCTAGTGAGCAAACTACGGAATTAGCGTTCCTATTTCAAAGCCAATACGATATAGGGGACAAAGTCAATTATAAAGTTGTAGAGTATCATCGATTTAGTATAAAAACACACCTTATGTACATTGGTACTAAGTATGAACACTAAAAACGCACATTTGTTTGTTCGCGATTTTCGAAAATGTGACGTCAAAAAACGTGTACAAAGAAGTAGAAAAATGTTATCTTTCGGACAAAACGGCCCAATGGACTGTTTTTTCTCGTGTGGGGATTATTTTAAATGCGGGTGCAGCGACCCTCCGCCGACACTGCAGGGCCTTTGACGACGTATTACTGATGCCTGCCAGCGGTATACCTATTATGCTAAAAGTACACAACGTGAAATTCAGACAAGGGGTCCAAATGTATTATGGCTGGCGTAAAGAAAGGTGTTTAGAAATAAACGATCTTGTATTATTAGTTTTCCCCTTCTCTCTTTCTAACACGTTTCTTCATGGCCTTAGTGTTGGAAATCGTGAACAAATAAACGGAGTTTTAAGCCTCTCTATGCATTAATGTCCAAAGGTGTCTTTTTGTACTAAATCGATGATGATCTACAACTTTGTAATTGGCTTTTTTCCCCTTACCTTTTTGGGATAAGTCGTAGATTTACCTCCAAGTTACCCTGTAGTGGTCTGAGATGCCACAGTGCCAGCGCATAAACATTTTAATATAACTGAACTTTTAGTTTTGTTATAGCTGCGGTCGTTCTGAAATTAAAAAAAATTGGACGTAAACGAGATTTTTAGTAAGACTGCATGTATAAATATACAAATAACTAGCAGTTCCACTTTGTAGCGGCGTTGTCCGTGCCATCTTGACTTCAACAAATAAAAGCCCAGATGATATAAAATAAAAGTTTTAAGAAACGAAATCAAAACATATATATACAGTGGCCTCTAAAGTCAGTTATCACCCCAATGAATTTCTGAACGACAAAGGCTATAGTCATAAATTGGGTCTAAGATTTATAATAATGTTGTCATGCGCTACGCAAAACCACTTACGGCGCCACCTGGCGGCGGCAAATTCCGGAGTTAGATGTTCTTATCTCAAAAACGGTACGAAATACGGGAAAAAGCCAATTACAAAGGATTATTCGCACATCATCGATTTATTACAAAAAAAACATCTTGCGCACAAAATGATGAAATAGAAAGCACAAAACGCACATTTGTTTTGATCGCGTTGAACAAAACTGCACTTGACGGAAATGAGGCTCATCCTGTCATGCTCAAAATGGTGTTTTCGTAACAATACACCATCTGGGCACGGGACACACTTCACGCTACGGTAGCACAGCTTGCAGCGGGTGACAAGCTGGCACGAGCATCCGTAATACGTTTCCGAAGTTCCTGCAATGTTGGTGGATGGATTGCATACACTCGCTGTTTGATATATCCCACAGAAAAATGTCAATGGGTTCAGGTCAGGTGAACGTGGAGGCCATTCTAACCACCATACCCGATGACTTTGTTGCTGGAATAACAATCCCGAATGCACTGTTGGACGCGATACCTTGTGCGGAGGGCGCCATCGTGTTGGAACCGCGCCTTACATTCCGAGGATCAGTTAACGGCAAATCCTCTGAAAATCGGATAGTACGTCCTTCCTTTTCTCTTTTTCTTCGCATTATGTCGCGTTACAATTTTTGGGAGTTGGGAACCAAGCAAATATGTATTTAACGCCTTGTATTTTTAACATTACTGTACGCGGAAGGTGTCTTCTCTTACTAAATCGATGATGTGAATAACTTTGTAATTGACTTTTTCCCGTATATCGTACCGTTTTCAGGGGAATGAATGCTAACTCCAGATTTTTTGCCGCCAGGTGGCGCTGTAAAGAGTGGTTTCCTTGCGGCAGCATGACAACTTTACTATACCTGAACCTCTTTTATGACTTATAGCTCTTGCCGTTCAGAAATTATTGGGTGAGCCAACGGACTTTGTAGCTCACTGTATATTTGATTCAATATAATAATTATATACATATATTTGATATATAATTCTTAACATACAATATATAGTGTATATTAAGAATTTATGCAAAAATGAAACTATTTGAATTTAAACTAGGTGAAAAAAAACTTCAGATTCTCAAGAACAACCAGTTGTTTTGTCAGCAAAAAAAAATGGAGTAATAATTCAGTTAGGCTGACACAATAAAATCTTCGGTCTGTTTCAAATAGTTAACAGGCGACATTATTTTAAGGCATCAGCGAAATGATTTAAAATTGAACATATTACCAAATAACATTATTTTTTGAAAAATTAAGTTTACAAAAAATTATTCCTATAAACCACGTAAAAATGTTAAAAGAATTGAAAGCCGAAGAATGAAATTTTGAATGATTTCAAATGGACCAATTACACCTGTGAGCTACTAATATTCTTTTCTAGATTAGCGTCCGGTTTTGTCTTGACCTCAAATTTTGAACCTTGGTCAGACATCGAAGACAGCACGGTGCCAGGCTTTCCCTTGTTTAAGTGAGGAGATTTGACAAGCGACGAGATTTAAAATTACAACAGCCATACATGGCCGGATTTTCAAAGGAATTGGGTGGTACACGTTCGATCCACCCATCCTGATGTCGGTCTGCCTCCCCACTAAGGTATTGAAAAAATGCTTCCATATTATTATAAAAAATTTACAGTACAGTATACCATAGAAAATGCGACACATCTTCAACTTGAATAATTATTATCTTATCTGTGAGAGCTTCAATTAATGCGATGGAAATGACTCGAATGGAAGGTTTATTCAGTAAAATAACTGCTATCTCGAAATTTTTCCATTGGAAACTTCAAGATTTTCAATAACCGATCAGCGTGACTTTTTTTTCTATATGTATATCAAATTTCGTTTCAAAATTCGCAATAGTTCTTGAGATAAAATTAATTTTGTTCGTTAAAACTCTCTGGTATGTAAACACAATTTTCTGAAATGCAACCAAGCTAGATATACAAGAAGTGGTAGGTATGTGGTTATGGCACATTTGAGAGTTCTCGTTATACCCAAACGGTTGATAGAGGGCGATTGTCTAAAGGCACATCTCGATTCTCTTCACATTACAATGAATCATGTGAAAATACCCCAATATTGTGGCAAAGTCATGGGGAGAACCCAGATGTAATTTTAGTTTGCAGCAAGCACTACAAATTTGTCATGACAAGAGTGAAAGCTTGCAGCAAGTTAACAGCTCAGAGATACCATGAAACGAACTTGCAGCAAGCTTGCCACAAGCTTTGCCGACAATCAAACTCATTGCAAATTATAGCAAAAACAGAGTACGAAACACAGCCGGATAGAACTCGCGACCTCCCGGTTCGAAGCGGACCATTGGACAGTTGAACTCTGAGAGTAGAAGATAGTTCCTTCAATACATCGTTCAGGATTCATTCGTATACGATTTGTACAACTATTTTCTGGATTTCATTAATTTTTTGAGTTGAGAATATGATTTGAAGTCAAAGAGAGAGCGATTTTCTTCTTCTTCGTTTTGCTAGTAGAGATAAATTATGAAATTAGAGTTCAAAAGGTAATTACTTTGGAAAGCGGACAAAATGTCTAGTTATTATTATTCAGCAAACACTGACTGTTTTTTTAGATTTATTTTGTTTTTTTAAACGTTAAAATTTCAACGTGAGGAAAAGGGATATAGTTTTCTTTAAAGGTAGAGTGATATATTTAGTAAAAAAAAAAAAGATGGAAAAGGTTTCAAAATTTTTTATAAAAAGTTATTTTTCACAAGAATTATCATTGATTTATTGAATTAATCAAAAGAATTACGGTCTAGAGTCTAGTAAAAAAAATCGGATGTTTTTTGAAACAGAGACAAAGATAATTATCTCTTTATTGCTATTACCTTTATCTTTGCAGGAAGCTTGTTTTGCAAGAATTGCAGCAAGTTTGATTTGCAAGGAGGTGGCGCTGTTTTGTCACATCGAACTTGCTACAGAAGTTCGATTCAAGTTTGACAGCGATCAAATTTTGCCGCCCAACAAGTCAAAAATCAAACTTGCTGCAAACTTACGTGCTATCTGGGAAAACACTCCCGTTTGTTAGAGTAATTACTTTTTTAAGTGGTCTTTTATGTCTACACTGCATTGTTAAAGTAACGAATTCTTTATAACTTTGAAGAAATTGTTACAAAATGGTTATATAAAAGCCAGTAAAGTACCGTTTATACATTCTTTTCAATGAACTGACAAAGCAAACGACGCATAAATGAAAAGACGTATAATCCCGAATAAGCAACTTTATTATACAAATTTAAAGGCTACTTATGCCAATTCATCTAAAGTAATAAAGTTTTTTTTAAAGATGGTACAATTTTATTTCCTACATAGTATTGAAAACAATAATGAGTTTTAAAATTAATCATTTATCATAAAGTGAGGAAAATCATTACCTTAATTACATATATCGATATACAGGGTGATTATAATTAAGTTGCACATTAAAAACGTAAAAAAAAGAACTACTAGATGAGAATATTGATATTTCATCTGAGTATACGTGAAGCAATGAAAATTTGATTTGCGAAAGAAAAATAATATTCAAAAGAAGTGATCGATAGATGGCGCTGTACACGTGATGAATGCTAAAAACCGATGCTTTAAAGATATGCACTAATTTAAGATGCTAATTAAAAGACGTGAAACATGCGCACCGCACATTACACTTGTGATACAAAACGGCGGGGAGCAGTACAATTCCTGTTATTGTCTGCGTCACAGGAAGATAGTCATTACTCTACCGTGAAGGATCGGCTATGCGTGTGAAGCTTTTTTTTATAAAACATTGACTGTGCGGCAATTTACATTGAAGAAATTCCGGACATTAAGGGTTCCAGAAGCGGCTCTGGTCCGGTGTGCATTGATCTGAAGAAGATGATTAGAGAAATCCGAGTCGGGTTCATTTGACGTGAAATCGCAGAGGGGAGAGAAAGCAATTGCTAAATCAGTGGAGGATGTGGCTGGCATTGTAGGGAAGCTTCAAGCAGTGCTTTGGGAACGTGCAGTGCACGGGTAACCGAACTTTAGACATGCCTGTCAGCACGGTTCGTAAAATTTGCAAGAAACCTGCACAATACTATCCATTCAAAATTACGCATGTTCAGAGATTCTTGGTTCCTGCTTGTGCCAAAACGAGAAGCTTTCGTCCTGCAATTTCTTGCTCGAATGGAAATGGACAATGCATGGCCATTAAGGGACATGTTGTGGAAAGACGAAGCCCATTTCCATCTCCAGGACAATCAACAGATTCTGTCTGCAGAAGTATGGGCAAGAAGGTTCAAATGCAACCACCCTCTTCATTCTCAAAATGTCACTGTGTGGTGCAGGTTTACGGCAGCATTTATCCTTTGCCCTTTCTTTTTTTCGGGGAATTGGTCGTTCGGGTCCTGTAAACATAACAGTCAATGGGACACGTTATGAATCTCTTTTGCGCAGCTCAACTCAGCACTACAACAGCAGCACGCGGATGTGTGGATCCCTTTAATTTTTATACAAGATGGCCCTCCTCCGCACATTGCAACACCGATGGCTGCAACTGTTGAATCTGCATTTTGGAAATGGTAAGAATTATAAGTCCCTATTTTCAACAGCCTGGCCACCACGATCACTGACCTGAACCTTGCGACTTTTGGCTGTAGGGTTACCTAAAAGATGTTGTGCAGGGGATCCGATTGCGAACTTAGCTGGTGAAATACGGCAATACGCAACAAATTCTAATATCGCCTCACAAACACTCCGATCTGTTCTGGAACGAGTGTTTTTTGCGCTCAGCTCATAAGAAAACGGTGGAGAGCATATTGAAAATTTCTTAAACAAGTCGAAACAGACTTCCTTTTCTTGATAGTATCATTAGTTTCCTACGGTTTTGGCCCGGGACAACTAAAACCAATTTCATTTTTGCTTTTCTACGGTTTGGACTAGGGACAATGAAACCGATTTTCCTATCCGCTGTGGCAACTTGTTGTGGTGGATGGGCTTTAAACAAAAAAGTGCCACAACATCATGTCACGTCTTTAATTAGCATCTTAAAATTATATCTTTTAAAGCAATCGTTTTCAGCATCTTATCACGCGTACACCAGCACCATCATCGGTCAACTTTTGAACTATTTTCTTTCGAAAAAACAAATTTCATTAGTTCACATATACTGGAATAAAATATCAGGTCATTATGACCCAGTGGTTCTTTTTTTTCACAGCCTTTTGAAAGTGTAACTTTAATTATAATCACCCTGTATAATAAAAGGCTTGATATAAATGGAAATACAAATATTTCATACGATTTATATGCTTGCAGGTAGGCGTTTAATCAAGAAATAATCTTTAATCGACGTCTGACGTGTTGAGTGTCTGCGAGTATTATAGTATAAAATTATGAATTGAATGGATTTGGTTTTGTTTCATGGCACAGGGACAGAATTGGTTAAGCTGCGACAACAGTACTCGTTGGTTACGAATCAAAAGAATAAAGATAATTTTATGCTCTAGAATGTAATCTAAAAGTAAAAAAGCAGAGACAAATCTCTATAAAACAGTTTCCAATAATGTAGCTTTAAAAATCCAGAGCAGTTTGTATGCACAATACGAAAATATTTATGCAAAACAAGCCATTAGATTTCCACGAACAATTGAAAATTATGCGATACACCCAAAGCTAAATAAATAAAAAAGAAAAAACACATTCACTTCTATAGATTTGTCGACGATAATACAGTTCTAGATGTTTCAGTCCTTTGAAGAAACCAATATATCTGGTACCGTAACTCCTTATATGTACTTGCGGCTCCGACTAGAAATCGGAACAAACGTTGATTGCTTTTAGCTGTTTAAACCAGCATAGTCTTTAATAACTTTGTTTCAATGTCGTTAGGCAGAATTTTCTGAAAAGTCATGTCAGTTTGAATTTGATAATGTAGAAGTCGGCAGTTGTATTGTTTTCTTTATTTTGGGATGAGGCGTTTTATTGTCACGTCAATATGTTGAGACACATTTGCTACTAACAATGACTCCGCAAGAATTGTCTGTCGATTGTTTTAAGTTTCCCTTTGGAAGGGAACGAAACATTAGCAACAATTGGTATTATCTTATCCGGTTACACCTTTCAATTCACTTTTAGTGTAACAAAACTTTCCTTTAACTTTCTTTTTCTAGCTCTTTTTAGATTTGTCAGGTAGAGATGCTCCATTTAAGAAAAAAGATGTTGTCATTAGGTTTTATTATGGTTCTCCTTGGCTTGGAAATTTGAAATGCGTGCCTCCAGAGTATGACAGTTAATTGTCGTCGCTGTGGTAAAGGTGGGCAAGCTAACTTTGTGATGTTTTCATCCATTTGGTGGGAAGGAATTCCTTTAATTAAGAATTGGGTACCACTGCATGATCATAAGTCTGGGTTTTGGTTGTCCGGCCTCTGACAGTTGTAAGTGGATGGTTTGCCTTGATTCAAGAAACCAGCTTTTACACTAATCAGCTATAATTTTTTACACGGTAGGCGCGTGTCATTCTTTACGACACAATAATTTTCTTCCTTTTACTATCATGATTGTAGGATTTCCACTAATGATACAGATGCACGTTCTGACATATCTATTCATCAGGGTAGAAAATTAATTTTAATATTACTTGCAAATCTACATTATACTGAAATAAGAAAGTAATGAGGGTTTTAATGGTATTATTTTTATAAAAAAAAGGAATGATAATCAATATATAATAAAAAAATACTAGAATACAAAATTAAGACTGCAAAATTAATTATAAAATGTAATAATAAAACTAGCCAATATAAAACACAAAAAAAAGCAAACAAGACAGAAAAATACAATTGGATAAGCAAAATGGAAAAGAGCCAAGTGGCGATATCTAGCTGAGACCACACGCCACTTTAGCTCAAAAGCAGGGACAAATTTTCTAGATAAGAGATGGCCATTAGTCAAAATTATTCCCCTATGCGGCCCTGAACTTTGGTCAACCTATAAAATAGGAAAAAGTAAAAGAAAAAACATAAACGGATACTTGTACAACAGAGATCAAAACAAGGAACATCCTCTTTCCAAAGCGGCGGCTCTAAACAAATGAGCCCAATAACATCAAGAGCAAGCCCTAGCTCCATCTATGTATAAGGAATTCGAACTATTCTCCGGAAAGACAGAAATTCTTAAAACTGTTTTTTTTTTAAATTGTGTAACTTTTGGGAAACCCAACCAGGATATTCGTTATCTTTTAATATATTTTTTTAAATTATCTAAACTCCCAACAAAAGTATGTGGATTTATTACAAATATTTTAAATCCTATTAATTTGAAAATAAATTTCTTAATTTTAAATTGAAGACATGTATGAAAGTGAGAGTTATACATAAAATATATGACTTTTTACTTTTTTGATTCTGTTGTACAGTATCTGTTATGTTTTCTCTTTTTTTTCCTATTTTAGGGTTGGACAGTTCAATTACATGATTAATTTTGACTAATGGTCATTCCCTTATTCAGAAAAAATTTTAATCTGCTTTTAACTAAAATGTGTGCCCTCTGTCCCCTCCTCCATTGCACCTAAAACAATATTTCTCTCATGCTGTCTTTCTCAAATTTCATGTGCCACTATATTTAATTTTAATTATCATTGTTTGATATCATTCTATCAAAATAACTGCATTGCCTTTCTGTATAATGCAAAAAATTTTATTAATTGCTAATTCAAGTTATATTAATGTTAATCTATATAATTTCGTTAATTTTTATCAATTATAACTGGGGCTATTCTGAGATTAAACCAGCAAGAACTTTCTTCTTAGTTTTTTTCTAATCTTTGCCCTTTCCATTCGAGAGCATTAGAACTTTCGTTTAAGAGGTTGTGCTTTACCATTATATATTTTGACTGCATATCATGCATTTTTGATGATCTTTCTTTTCTTTCAAAATCTCAGCTCTTCTACTCAATGCTGGTTGCTTTTCTCAGCATAATTTGTGATGAATAATTTAGACTTTCAAGACATGGTAATATAGCATTGATCAGATTTTTTGAGATGAGTAGTAAGGTATTTTTTTTCGGCATAGTTTTTTCAAGAAAATTCTTCTTGGATTCTTCATGAGATTATACATAATAAATATTTTGACAATGAAACGAAACTATTAAATCTTCCTTAATGCCTTTGAATGTTATAAGATACAAACTAGATAGGCTACAAGGCTGCTGTGCCACAAACAAAACTAAAACTGAGCATTAAGAATGTGAAAATTATCAATTACTGTGAGCAGGCTTAGCGTAAACTTTAAATAAATAAAACCGTGCCAAATCAGCTTGAAACTCAGGACATGACCTATTTGTTCTGAGAGAGGGATCACTGGAAGGAATAGCAATGACCTTCAGAGTTTGACTCCGAATCTGAGACCAGGGTATGAAAAACCCCGTTTGTCTTAAAGTTGCTGGGACCATAAGCGCAAAAAAAAAAAAGGTAAAGGCAATTCATGTGTTAAAGGTTAAGTATTGCATGCTTTGTAGCTATAATGTTTTCGTTTCCTTTTTTAAAATTATTCTCAGAGACACTTATAATACCTTGATCCAGCAAACCCATTAAAGTTTCGCGTCGGTGCAGGGGCAAAGATCAGATTCAGAGAATTACTCCTCTAGGTTCTTCAGCCACTACTGGGTTTCAGAGCAGAGGTATCACAAATTTGTTGCGTAAGAAAATATTTTGATGAAGAGCAGATAAAGTGTCTGTAGTAGATCTTGGAACAGGTTTCTTAAATTTGGCTTCAGGTTTCCTCCAATACTTGAACTTTGTATAATAAGTAGGTTGACAACAAAGCATTATCAGGTAAGATAGTACAAAAAAATCTAGCATTACGAACAAGTTCATCCATAGTGAAACGATTTTAAAGTGCCCAGAGGTATGTATGGAAGAATTCAGACTGACATTTTGCCACCGCAGGCTCAAAAGGGATGGCAGTCACGGCTGAGAATTTAGCCTCGGCGCTTACCATGGTGCTTATGTCAATCCCATACGCTCGGAATCACCCCAGGGCGATAGTGTACATCATAACTTGAAGCTGAAGTACAGTCCTTCAGCTTGATCTCTACTGCCCAATGTTTAGTGGCGACTAATGTTTATAAAATCAATATAATAAACGATTTCCTTTTAATTATTTACAGCCTTAGAGGTTTAATTCATAGAATCTTTTGACTTGTAGGGATTAATTTCAATCTCTTGCCTTGGAAGACTCTGTCTGCGCACTTCTTCTCCATGCCATTCACCTTCAATTTCGTTTAATGGGTAAGCAGTAATCAAAGAACATTTCGCCTTTTTAAGGGTAAAATGGAAGGCAATTCTTAAATTTCGGCGGGAAACGCTGTTGGTTTGATTCTGTAAGTAGCCATTTTCAGTGCGTTCTCGTCTGAGGGTAAGCTAGACTCTTTTACTTTTAGTGAATGTTTTTTATTATTGAGCGAGCATTTTGATTGCCTGATAGCTAATGATTTTATTCTTAAAATCTTTTTTGCCAAAACTAAATTTTATTGTAGTTATTGTGGTGTAAATTTTTTTGTGGGTAGTCCTTCTTTTGTCTTTATTTTCTTTTGGGATCTTTCTGTCACGAAAGGTTTTGTTTAGGCCTCTTAAAAGAAAAATATCCATTTTTGAAACCTGCAGGTGACCCTTGATGTAAGTCTGCTAGGCCGGATTTTCTACTTTTACAGCTGTACTTTTTTATTAAAGTTGCTTAATTTTCCTTTTCATATAAAATATTTCATCAATAGTAGTAATTTCAAAATCGATATCGATTCAGTTCCCATACTAGAAGAGGATAATAATAATATTTTAGAAAGGGGAGAAAACGACGAACGTGGCGGGTATAGTCGGCGCACGAGAGATGGGACTTGGTAACATCTCCGAAGTAGCGATGATAGGTGGATTTTCACATGACACGACCATTTCACGGAGATGTACTATTAGAATATCGGGTATCCGGTAAAACATCAAATTTCCGCCATCGGTGTGGCTGGAAAAAAAGACCTTGAAAAAACTGGACCATTGACGTTAGACACTTGAATCCTTAAACGAGACAGACATTACCAATGCTTCCTCAAATTGCCGCGGATTTCAATGATGGGGCATCTACAAGTGTCAGCGTGCGAACTGTACAACGGACCGTCATTAATATGGGCTCTCTCCAGAGCCAGGCCTCGTGTACCGTTGTTGATTGCACTGCACAAAGCTTCCTCCTCTCATGGGCCCGAAAATACTACCATTGGACTGTAGTTGACTGACTGAAACACATTTACCTGATGCGGCAAGTCTCGTTTCCAATTGTATCCAGACGGATACGTGTGCAGTATGGGAACAGCATCGTAATCCATATACCCTGTTGTCAACAGGGACTGTTCAATCTAGTGGAGCCTCTGTGATGGTATGGGGCGTGCGGTGTGATATGGGATTCTATTACGTCTAGGAGCAGCTCTGACAGGTGACATGTACTTAAACATCTGTCCGATCATCTGTACTCATTCATGTCATTGTGCATTCCGACGGATTGGGACAATTCCAGCAGGACAATGCGATCTCCACGCGTCGAGTTGCTGCAAATGGCTTAGGAACCTCTTCTGACTTTAGACATTTCCATTGGCCACCTAAATCCCAGAAGATGATATCGAGGTTCTTGCTGCATGCTGTTGAGGAAGATATCTCCACCACCTCGACTCTTCTATGGTTGTTGACTTCTCTGCAGGATTCATGAGTGTGAATTTCCTCCAAGGATGCCTTCAGACACCAGTCGAGGTCCATGTGCCACGTCGTTTTTGCATCACTTCTGCGTGCTCGTAGAGACCCATTTTGATATTAGAAGGTGTACCAGTTTTTCTGGCTCTTCAGTGTATGTCGTCCGTTCTGTCGAATATATGGTTTACGACATGCAGCACCAACGCCGAACGCCCATCATTCACTAATTCTTGTTCAGTCGATGTTTCGAGGTAAAACAGAATAACCCACGAGAGAAATTTCAAGTTTTATACCAAGAGACATTTCAACCGGCAAAGTACCCATCAGGTGAGTTTGTTTTAAAATTTTCCTTGCTTTGCAGAAGTTGTATGTATGAAGAAGAGTTCACCGGATCGCAATTTCTTTATATCTTTTGCTTCACCGATAGTTGCCAAAATAAGTTTATACAGCATAAAGGAGAAAGTGAGTTATATGTTTCTGGGTACGCATAACAAAATCTGGATTCAGATGATTCTTCCTTGACATTGGATTTTGGAACCTATGCGATATGAAAGCAAATTCAGACCCGACGGCACCACAACAAGGAGGCAGTTGGTGATGAGTCAGATTCGTTCATAGTGGATTCGGACTCCGGATCCGAAAAGCAAATGTATTTATTGCTCATAATTGCTTTGAAACTAATAACGTCTTTTGCAGCTGGACTTTTATTTCAATATAATTGCCAGATCACGATCAATAGCATTATAATTTTAATTAGATAATTAATTAAGTGTGATAAGTTTTGGTAATTAATTTAATTAATAATTATAATTTTTTAATTAAATTCCCGTTAAAAGTAAAATTGATACTCTTTTTTGTACCCAAGATTTTGAATTTAATGTTACTTTGCGAAGATCTTGAGTATTTGAGGAAGGCAGGCGACGCTTTTTGATGTGTCTATTATCAGGTTATTTGGTTTGGACTTCCATGAATTTCATTTAATGTGTTGGAAAAATATATTTATGAAGCGTTCAGTAATGAAATTACAGCTTAGTTTTTTGTAATCAAATATGAAATCCCAATCCTGGTGAACTCCATATCGTAAAAAAGATGTTTTAATCATCAACAAAGGGTAATCAACTCTTTTCATATATGGACATCAAATGCCAATAGTTAAAATCTGTTAATAATCTCACTGATAAAATATAATTTTTCATTGAATTTCCAGCCAGTTGAATTAATTACTTTTAAATTTTTAAGCAAAAGGAAACATGAAGTTTATGTAAATATGTCGTTACCTTCTCATGTATCTGTATGTGCTCTGGTGTCGGGAGAGAAACACCGGCCTTCTAACATAGTGCTTGAGATTCGAATCTGATTAGGGCCAGTCATAGGACGGAATTTTACTACCTACATTTTCACAAGATGCAAATATCAGAAGAATCTCTCTTTAAAATTTTTTTAGAAGATTTTTATTCTATTTTGCTCTTTATTTCAAAAAAATTTATCATCAGAAAAATTTTAAATAATTTATATTCTAATTTAATTCTTCCCATACATGCAAGTGTTGTAAATCAAAGTATAAATATTCTTTCGAAGATTTTAAAATTACTCACATAGAAGAAATATTATTTCTTTGTAATTTCTAAACTGCCTTCCTATTTGTTGGTTTATATCTTAAACTTGGATACAAAAAATTCTCGATTGTTTAAAAAATACCGACTCAAATTTTTTTCTCATAAATAGATTTTATCAAATCTATTAATTTCATTTATCATAGTTCAATCAATGAAATTATTTTTGGTGTATTGAGTTTAGAATAAAAAAATTATAAAATACTTTTATTTTATTTTCTAAGAAGTATATCAAAGACGGTAGTTTTAACAATTTTTAAAATATATTACGAATGCACATTTTTTTTCTTTTTGCAAGCATCCAGATTTCTTAATTTCTTGCTGGTCAGAGAAATTTATATTGTTAGTAAATTATTCTAGGTATATACAATGCCCAAATATGGCAGAGGAAGATTTATGCTGTTTTATGAAGCTCCCATCCATTCCATTAAACCCTTCAATTCTAAAATCGATGCCTTTTTACCATCAAACAATTTTGAGCAGCACCAGGACGAATTTTGCTCCTGAGGGAAGAAACAAGGAATTAATTTCTCCTAAAGATTTTTTTTTAGAGATTCTCTCCTCCGGCTCCTTGGGAGAAAGAGCTTCACAATCTTTGGGGTCTTATAATCAGGAGATAAGTGAGACCCATGGTGTGTTAATGGCGTTTTCTTTATAGCGATAAGCATGAACCCTATATTGTGAGAATTGTGATAAGTGGATTTCCCAAGACGAGCAAATGAGTACATACCCAAATAATACCGGGCAAATAACAAAATTTCCTCATTCTATACATAAATTTAATAAATGACAATATATTAAAGCTTTTCATCAAAGGTTCGAATTATGTTCCAAAAGTAATTATAAATTGATATTTTTCTGTTGATAAAAAAGGCTATAGAGGTCAAAAAAGCATTTAATTAACAGTATTCTGTTTGATTACCGAAAACTGGTTCCTTTTTATCCGGTTAACCATAAAGCCCAGTGTTGCCTTTAAGCAATATACCCAATTTTATTCTAAAATCTTGAGAATAAGACTGAAGCTCTAATGCCTGTTGGTGGCAATAGGATACATATAGATGACAGCCTGAGTGCTGATAAAAAAAAAATGATGTTTTTCACCTAAGGCTGCATCTTTTTTAACTTGTTCATTTTGCCACTTGAGAATACCATATTTTATTCTGAAGAGGAATTCCTTATCAGTATTATTATTTATTAAATTCATCCGTGTTTGATATTATAGAATTTTATGAAGGAAATTTTTTTCTGAAATAAAACCCAGGTTTGTCAGTTGGTAACAAACTGTTGTTTAATATGCATAAACCATACTTAAAACAAAATAGGATTTTTTAAAAAATGAATTTGCCCATGTTCTGTTCAAGAAATGAAAGTCA